>JAUUDY010231642.1:0-12511 GCA_032361765.1 Panulirus inflatus
CTCTCTCTCTCTCTCTCTCTCTCTCTCTCTCTCTCTCTCTCTCTCTCTCTCTCTCTCTCTCTCTCTCCCGTCGTCCCTAAGTATCGTCCTGGTCCCCCCCTCCCCCCTCCCTCGTCTGCAGGGCATGACTCTCACGCCTGAACATCATCATGCACATCACACGCAGGGATTTACATGGAAATGTTCACAATGGTGCGACTCTTGTGAGGAGAACCGCTGGGTCAGGCTGAACCACCTGCTGCCAACATCAGAGTGATCAATATGTGCTGGCAGAGTGGTGGTGGTGGTGGAGGGAGAGGTTCACAGAGTGGTGGAGGAGAGGAGTTAGTGGAGGAGGAGTGGGTTGGCAAAGCGGTGGAGGAGGGAGGGTTGGCAAAGCGGTGGGGGAGGGGAGGAGTTATGTAGGGGTTGTGAGTGTAGGGAGGACTGGTGATGTAGCGGGAGGGAGGGAGAGGAGTAGTGGTATTGGTGATGTTTTGGATGATTCCTTGGCTATATTTCCAGTCCACACTGTACCTTCCCGTATCCAACCACTTCCCTCGTCTCCCCCTGCCGCTGATACACATGGCGCAGGTGGCGTCAGCGGAACCTGAAGCGTAGGTGGTAAAGCTGGCACAGGGGGTTGCACATTGGCAGAGGCGGTGCGAGTGATGCAGATGGCGCAGCAGTACGGATCGTGTGTAGGTGGTGTGAGTGGCATACGTGGGTGTGAGTGCAGCAGGTGCACTAGGTGGTGTACACACGATACAAGGCAGTTGAGGAGACAGGACAAGTGCTGGTGATGACCCCTTCCTCACCTGATGACTCTTGATGATCCTTAACAAAAAATGATCTCCAACAACCTCAGCAAAGGTCATCTTCCCTTATCTTCTCCGACCTGACCTGATAATGCCGCCATCCTTCACGGTGTGTCATGCTCCTCTAACTCTGTTTCCGATGATTCAACAGCCAGTCCTTCCCCTCGACCACTTTCTACAGAACCTAGGTCCTTTCCCTAAATTTCCTCGCGCATGGTCTACAGGGCACCTCTCCGTCCCCCAGCTACAGGTGGGGAAGGCATATGGAGTGGGTGGTAAACCTCCTCGTGCTGTAGGGTGTGCCACTGATCCAACTGACGTCCTTGGTAGCCTATCTAATTTCTGTCTGAAAACCCCAACTTTCCCATCTTCTTGGTATTGTACATTAGTCCAGCCCATCCCTAGGAGAGGTGAGCACCTCAGCTTTTTTAACTATCGCTCCATCGATCTCCCATCTAGTGTCTCCAAAACCATCAAGAGTTTACACCCACTCTCTTAAACACTTAGGATCTCATTACCTCATTCCAGATCACCAGTACGATGTCCATGGTGCCAGCTAGGTCTACTGGTGATGTCCTGTATGACCCACGAATGGTCCTCCTTAAGTGATTCTTTAGTGAATCGTGTGTCATGCTGAAGGACTGCGAGGAGGCGCTTACTGAATCAGTCGAAGTATAGTTCACTAGGTCACTACAGGAAGGGCTTGTTTTCTCCTATTTTTGACAAAACCTAACCTAAGAAAATCGATTATGAAATACCATACTACAAAATAATTTCGTACTGTGGCTGTAGGGAACAAGATAACATCCATAAACTTCCTCCTTCTACTGGTCTCCGTACATCAGACTGACGAAGTCATGACAGATCTTCGTCATGACAGATCCTCTCATTACCACAGCACATATCTCTTGGTTCTATGTGTTCCCTCCCACCAGTAGGGTCTAGCTTTCGTGCTCATGTTACCTCCACACCCCTCGTCGGCTGTAGATTTCTAGGGAAGATTTTGGATTCGTACTTCATATGTCAGAGGGTAGGAGGAACCCCGCTTGTACCCACCACGAGAACAGCCGTGCAGCAGCCTTGCCTCCGGTGGGAAATTTATAGTTGATAATACCAGAACAACATGTCCAGGAACACTGTACATGGCCGGGCAGAGGCGGGAGAGTGAGGCACCTGGCGAGACGGGAGGTGGGCAGGGATACAAGGGCTGAGGAAAGGTGAGAAAAGAGGTGGGAGATGAAGGGTGAGACAGCCGAGGGGGAATGAGAGATGAAGTGGGAGACGAAGGATAAGACGGGTGAGGAGTGAGACAGGGAGGGTGGAAGAGTCAAAGGGATTAAGAAGACAAGCTGGCACAATGAATTCAGACCCAACAGATGGATTTTAACGTAGACAAAAGCCAAGTTATGCACTTTTGGCGCAAATAATATATTTCTTTATTACACAATGGTTGGTAAACCTCTACCAGAAGATGAAGAAGAAGGAGAAAAGGACTTCGAGTTAATTATCATTTATGGCCTTCAACACAGTAAATAATAACTAGCTCCATACAATAAGGCCAATAGAATGTCAGGTTTCTGATCAAGAAACAACTATAAAGCAATGGATACGATGCTCATCCTTTACAGTGTCTTGTTTAAACCTCACTTGAGTCAATTCAAAGAAAAGCAACTAAACTAATACTTCACTGAAAAATAAACCTTATAAGGGAAGACTCCAAGGCCCAAAATTACTCTCTTCTAAAAACTGCACAGACCGGGAGGACATATGATAATAAAAAAAGATTTCAAGGCACTAAATACCTTCGAAAAAGCATGATATATGAAAAATTTCTTCACTATAGACAAAGATTCAATGATCATACATAATGGTATGAAGACAAAACGGAAGATGATGTAACAGCAACGTGGCTAAATGTTTTTTTCCACATACTGAGTGATGGAGCATTGGAAGAACCAGCTGACGGAGTAACAAATGTAAAGACTAAACATATCTTCAGACTGAGGTTAGACAAACACTTCACTGATATCTGTCATTAGCAGAAAAACGATCCAGATAACAACAAATCGTGTCTTTCTTTTCCAGAATCCAGCCACACAGCAGATGTCGTCACACCGACTGTGAACTTTTTTCCAGTCTATACTTTCCGATGAAATTTCTATGGCAGTATTTTCCTCTTATACCGCATGGTATTGTCCTTCGCATCCTTTTCTTACCGGCAATTGAGCCGGAGGGAGAGGTGGATGGGTGAAGTGCTTTTTGCTTTGATATCTTGTGTCTACCACTCTAATTAGATCATTAATAACAGATAACTTCGTTATGGACCATCAGGTCTCCAGTTATCTGTCCCTCCCGTGTACCACCCACCTCTCTCACCCCCAGACAACCCCACTCACCCCCACCCACCTCTCTCACCCCCAGCCAACCCCACTCACCCCTACCCACCTCTCTCACCCCCAGCTCCCAATCTTTTCACTTCCAGCCACCATCTTCCTCGCTTCCGACCAATCCCTCGCAAAAAGAAAAGGAAAAAAAAAAAAACTAGCTCCAGGAGGGTGCGTATATGAAGACTGACACAGAGAAAGTGCTTCTGCCACAAGACTTGGCACCACAGAGGTTGGCTGCCTCTCTCTCTCCCTCCCAAGCAGACCTCCCCTCTCCTCCCTCCACAGTCAGATGATCTGATAAAATATGCAACACTCAGCACTCCGGATAGTGTTCTAAAGCCAGTGTTCAGGAAAGCTTCAGATCGTGAGGGTAATTACCTAATTGTATCGTACGGTGAGGGAGTTTTTACTCTCATGGACCCGCCCATCTCTTGAGCCTTCTCTACTATTAAACAACTTTCCAAACTTCTGTATTCTGTCTTCATTTAAAATGTCATCATCCGGTCTACTTCACTCAGCCACAAGTTATGCTATAAAAGTACTTCTTCACCTCTTTTTTTTTCTCAATAGGTTTCTTACTTTGATGTTATGGCTTCTGGTTGTTCCAATACTACATCTTTCAGAGAATTGGTCACATGTAACTTCATCAAATTGGTCTAAAAACTTAAATGTTGTGATTAGGTCACCCTTTATTCTTCTCTCTTCGATGGTGGGTATATCTGAGACCTCTTCCCTTTTTCTGTTATTTGTCTCTTTTTGCTGCCACTTTCTGGATCCGCTCTGTTAGTTCTTCAGGTGTGGTGGCCAATTGTGACCAGCATCTTCTCCACCTGGCCTAACATAGGGTGGTTATCCGTATGCTGAAATGCGACAGGTTAGGGATGATGTCTACTTCCTAGTCTGCCTCACAAACAGCTTCCTGCAGACGATATTCATATAGAGGCCTTCTTTCACTGTGTACTGTCTTCATGTGTGTGTGTTTGCGATTGCAGATAACACTTCAGTCAACAGCAGTGACCAGTATCGAATCACTTGCAACCGAAGCTTGAAAACAAAGAGGAAATACATGGTAAACCAGGATCATATAACAAGTGCGGGGTAGGTTAAAACGAAGTCTTCATACAACTATGGCTGATGATATGGTAGGTGGTTAAGATGGTGGTTTGTACCGGCTGGGACGCGCTGGACGTGGTTGTGGTGCCAGACCTGCAACAAGGGAGCGAGGGATCTCAAGCGGTTAGAAGTGATGGTGACGAGAATGATGAAGTACCTTCATTCTGAAGTTGTATGAGATCCAGGTGACGGGTGAAGACAAGTGGGCAGGAATACTTATGAAGATTTATACATCTGTTTCTCAGCATCTGAAGAACTGAATGCCATAAAATCCATAACTCGTTTCCATTTATTCCTTTTTTATGTTCCATATAAAAAGGCGTAACCTGAAACTCAACCTGGCTCATAACTTGATGAAAGTTCCCATCTTTGGCCATGGAAGATAATACAAATATTTTTGTTATTTTCCAAGCAATATGTCTACCCAGTATTATTTCACTCATAATATGCATGGTGTACTGCAGGCGACACACATGTTCCATGCAACACCCTACTGGTTATATATCACTGACAGACTTTATCTACAATTTAATCTTGTCCTTTGAATCTCTTATGTGAATTCTCTACAACGTCACATATTGACATTGAGGTATTTCTACTGTGAGTAACACCTAACCTTCCTATTTCTCATCAACACATTCTTGTCTCAGCTACGTTTTTCTCAATACATGATTTTCTACATATGACGCTCCTAGTCTGTGTGTCCGAGAGCTTCATCATTGTTCAGCCTTCGTCGTCTGCTTCTACATGCTCGTCTATTGTGTTCACAGTTCTTCACTTGTTTACCTCTACAGCTGTTGTCGTGCTCCTGCAGGGGGACCGTGTTTGTCCCTCTCTGTTTGAACATTGTTAAAATAAACACAAGAAAAATGTAAAACTCGGGGAGACAAAGGATGTGGAAGATTGTCGTTCTTTATAGACGTTCTCTCTGCCAGAGATGAAGACTGTAACAATCACAAGATATTTGTTGCCTTCACCTTATCTGAATGGAACTAAGGTTTCTACATTATTGATATATTTTCTTTACCTGCAGGAATATACCCGGGACTACCACTACCAACCTACCCACTAGTACCTACGACAAGATATTGCTATGTGGTAGACACAGGCACTATTTACTTACCTACCTACCAATACATACTACGATATACTGCCGTGTGGCAGATACAAACACTATATACTCACCTATTACCAGTACCTACAACGAGATATTGCCAAGTGGCAGACACAGGCACTATCTTCTTACCTACTTACCGACCTACCAGCAACTACGACGGGATACTGCCATGCGACAGACATTGAAACAGCTTACCTACCTACCACTACCTATGACGAGATACTGTCATATGGCAGACAATCTACTTACCTAACTACCATTACCTACAACGTTATTGCCAAGCGGCAGACACAGACACTAACTACTTACCTACTACCTAACAGTACCTACAAGGAGATATTGCCAAGTGGAAGACACTGACACTATCTACTTACCTACCAACTTACGAAGAGATTCTGCCATGTGAGAGATATTTACCTTTAATTATTTTTTCCAAGTATGTCGCCTTCACAGCGGTGTGTGTACTTTTCATTACGAGTTGCCTGGTGGTGGTGGGGGTGGCCAGTGCTGGCGGGGGCAGTGCCTGCCCCACGCCCACTGAACATGAAGGTGAGGAGCGGAACCCGCGAGTGTACAATGAAGGCGCGGCGCCCCCTGGGACGGCTGACCCGCACCACACTAGCTTAGAGTGTCACCAACTCTGCCTGGCTGTCGCTGCTGCTGTTCCACTTCCTCCTCCTCCTCTTAACATTTCTTTCGGTCTTTCTCGTGCTTTTTCTTTCTTTTATCACTGACCTGCCCTTCCTCCCTCTCTATACAGGCTCCCGACTCCAGCACTCCTTTCATTCCATCGTTTGCCTCTCTCTCACTCTCTCTCTTACCGTCCGTCACTCGAGCCTACAATAACCCAAGGCATCACAAGTGGAGACAGCCCCTCAGCGGCGCCTCCCCCGGAAAAGGATGGCCACAGTACCACCCTTCATGAATACTTACCAACTGTACACACCGCTATACAGAGATCCTTGTGATGTATGGCTCACATACACACCCTCTCCTTCCGTCCGCTATACAAAACGGCGCCTCAAAACATCGTGGAAGAGGAAATTTCTCAAAAACTGTTGGTGAATGAGACCAAGAGTGAAGTGGGGAACACAATGAGGAAAAAAAAAATATGAATCGTTCTGCCCTCATTACCGACGAGTGGAGGTCAAATACCGTGTGACATTCAGGCCAAGGGATTTCTTGGCCATAAGTGGACAGTCTTTTTTGGCGAGATGGCTGGGTGTCTCCTTGACCAAATGGTGTGGTGTCCTCTTGGCCAAATGGTGTGGTGTATTCTAGGCCAAATGGTGCACTGTCCTATCGGCCAAATGGTGTGGTACTGTTTTGGCCAAATTGTGTGGTGTCCTATTGGCCAAGTGGTGTGGTGTCCTCCTGGCGAACTGGTTATGTTGCTTTATGTCAGCCTTCAAAACGGAGTTATCATGCTGGCCAAGTAATGACAGGGTCTCTCTTAAGTAGATGTCAAAAAGCGTCCTGTTGACCCAGTGACTTGGAATAGTTCTGTTGGCCAAGACATGGTGGAGTCTCGTTGGCCAAGTAGAGGCATTCTATAGAGCCCAGTGGTAGTAACAGCCCGTTGGCCGACTGATAAAGTGTCCCACCAGCCAAGTGGTGGGGGGAGTCCCACTGGTTAAGTGGTAAAAGGCGTCCCCCTAGCTAAGTGGTAGAGGCTATGCTGACGAAGTGGTGGAGAGTGTCTTGTTGACGAAGTGTTGGAGAGTGTCTTGTTGACGAAGTGTTGGAGAGTGCGGTGCGAGGTCAGGGAGCAGCTGGTAAAAGGATGTCACCACTTCCTTGCTGTGGATCTCAGACGGTTCTTGTAACTAATATCAATGTAAGAAACTACAGTCTCTTCAAGGCACCAATTAACACTAAAATATATTTAGAATATATTTTAACACCACGAAAGTTGTGGACTGATGTTCAACAAATCATAACAAAGCAGTATATGGTATGGAATACCACATACTTTCCACATATCGCTCTGATCATCCACATCAACACACATCTGACTCCGACCATTTCTCTACTCAAAAGTTTCAGAATCATCCAGTAACATATATCAAACCATTAGAACCCCACCCATTGCTTGGCAAATAAACGAAATCCCCGTCAAGGCCTGTCACATTGAGAGATTCTCTCAGTGGTACCTGTCGGACCAGCAGAATCTCCCATTAACACAAGTCAAGCCTATAGACTCTACCACTCGTACTCTTCAAACCCCTACAGTCAACCACCAAACACATTTTTTGTCTTCGAGCTAAAGAACCTTTTCTCCCCACTGGATCTGCCACCAGCACTTTTGAAACCTAATGAAATTACCTAATCGATCAGCAATGGACGACCCAGCCTTACAAACCTCCATAGACTCGTCGTCTTGTTCTTATCCCTTAAGGCTCGTGGTCTTTCCCATTCTCCCTTATATGGCCCATGAATTTCCACTCACCAAGGTCTATGGAAGCCCTAAATTATCCTATCATCTCCCTCAGCCCTAAATGCTCTTCACAAGTCAACCTTTTTCCCCCCTGACCTAAATCACACATCCAGATTCTAAGACTATCTTTTTTTTCCTACCCACAAAATGTTTCCCCTTCCACTGTCTTGCCACTGATGAGAGGCAACAGGTGGCAGGGATATCGCCACTGCGTCACTCATAACAGCTGCCTCAGCTGTTACTTCGCTGCCACTCTCACAGCTGCACACCATCACACTGGCCACCAGGGGAATTCCTGGAGAATGGAGACCTTCCATTACGGCAGCAGCTGCCTCTCATAACGATGACCACTGCCCTAACGAGTGCACTACGTGTCCTGAATCACACACTCACCTCCAGGATCAACTTTTACAAAAGCTAATTAACTAACGAAGACACGAGCAAAATATTATTGTCTTATGGCATTAATGAGGGCTCTTATATTCCGGGTATATTTCATACCGCGCTGGCATAACTACTTCCCGTACCAGGAGGGCCTAATGATATGCAAATACTTTTAAGGAGACGATTATTTTCAAAGGTCGTGACTCATTTTGCAAAAAAAAGAGATACATTCTGATCTCATTAGTCTTGAATCTCCTACAGATAACTGGTTCATGTTTAACTGGTAAGGCTGGAGGAGAAGAGTGGTTGCAGTCAATTTCCACAACTCTTTTCTCTAGAAAAATGTGATGTGGGTGCCTGGGGTACCAGCCGAGTCAGACAAGCCCGCTCATCCCACCAGTCATCAGCTGACTGAAGGTCCTAGTGTGATAACAGCTGACATCTGTACTGTAATTATATCTAACTGACCATGGGCGTGGCAGTCAGCCTACATCTAACCCAGGTGTTCATCCCTCCCCTACGGCCACGTCGATAACTGGGTACCTGCCTTAGCCAGGTGTGTGTGTGTGTGTGTGTGTGTGTGTGTGTGTGTGTGTGTGTGTGCTTTACCAGAAACTCTGTGTAGACACAATATTCAATGTATCCCATGCTATAGAAAAAAGTGGGATGCACTGAGGAGCCCCACAAGTGTGTGGACATAGATGAAATTTTCCAGAAGTGGAGGTAAACCCAAAAATATGTCATACTTGTATTTTTTTTTTCAGAAACTCCATAATTATATGTAAACAGCACGAAGCAGATCGTCACTGAATACATATTTGTATCATAGATCATATTTGACGTGTTAGTCATCAGAATCTGTAAGTTTACATACCTTCAGGATCTGTCCATCACTGTGTATCGACCCACAGAGACTTTCCACAAGTGTATGTTCACAGAGAAACCTCGTCCCTTGTGTTGCTGTAGAGTGATATATTCCCAACAAGGAACACACTGCTTGGTGTCCCGTGAGGGAGACACACACCCCCGGGGTGTTGCAAGAGTGTGGGATACCTTACCAGTGTAAGCAGACTCTGAACAGCTGGCATCAAGACGTGCGTGTTACAACGAGGCAACTCATACCGTCTGTGAACAGAGCCATAGATTCGCAGCAAGTGTTTGTCCGTCATGGGAGCGAGTGTGCGTAGCTAGGAAGTTCAGAAACCCTCCACTGTGTAGCCGTCATGAGAAGCTAACTTCACACCGTGACCGGCAGAATCTGGCACCAGACACATCGGGCAGGGGACGTGCTACCCTCCTGCCGGGGGTGTGTAGTGACCTCCTACCAGTTTTGTGAACGACAGTGTCGAAGCGACTTGACCGTGAGTGTACAGCCGAGGGATCTGTGGCACAGGAGCCGCGCAGGTGTGCCACAGAGCGTAGCCGGGACGTCTGAATAGTACCCTCGGAGGTTGACGCGAAGGACGTGTTGTCGCAAGTGAGGAGGAACTCCCCGTGTGTCAAGGTGTGAGCAGGACCCGTTTGTGCCCGAGTGAAGTGGCAACGCTTGAAATGGTTCCCCTCGACCTTGACGAACATCTGAGGTAGAAAAAAAAATGTCTCTCTGACGGAGGGGTCATGATTACGTTCTAGAATTCACCAGGTTTAATTCAGAAGAACCGAAGTGTTAGTGATAGACTTTACACACACACACACGTGTCTAGGATCCGAGTCACGTGTATGTGCGATACATAGTCATGAAAAGACTTGAAGCTGAAACACGGTCGCGTTGACAATCTCTCCTCCCCTAGTGCCGGCTCGGGGGTCCTCTCAGTGCTTTCGCTCGCCAGGGAGGCGAGGGAAGGAAGTGGTGCCTCGAGGATACATAGCGCCGCAGCAGGTCACGAGAGGGTCAGGGCGATGCTGGTGCTGGTCTTGTGGTTCCTCCTGACGGTGGTGGTGGTGGCACAGCAGGAAGGCTCGTGAGTAACCCCTCGCTCTTGTCCTCTTCAACACTTAAGCTAGTTGACGTGAGTCGCTTAGGACGCTGATCTATAGACTCATTTTGCCCGGTGAGGAGCCACCGGACTATGAGTCTTGTATTCTTTCCTCCCATCGTGTAATGTAGCAGGTTTTTGTTCCTCGTGGATGCTGAACCCTTGATCACGACGGTACGACCCTTAGAAGAGCAGGTCAAAAGGCCAGACTTATCATACCCAAGGCTCCTACCGTCTGTGATCAAGATGGTCACTCCCAGCTGGTGTGTAGGCCTACCATAGTGATCAAGATGGTAACCCCCAGCTGGTGGTGTGCAGGCCTACCGTGATGATGCTAACCCCAGCTGGTGTGCAGACCTAGCGTCTGTCTCCTGCTCGGGCGTAGAACACCAAAGTTACTTTATTTTGAGATTTACTTAGTAAAACACTTTACTCATACGACATGCTGTACCGGGTAGCTGTAGTGAGAACTGGGGTCCTGTCTTCATAGGTTTGGTTCTGGAATTACTTTGGGAAGAAACTCTGTGGCCAAATTGAACTTCGCTCCCCACACGAGCTTTGTGTATAAAGTCACTTGTATGTAGGTAGAGTTTCCTAATTAAGGATGTGTGTTAATTAACACGTTAATGAGGGTTTTCGTCAACATAGTACTCGGTTAATACTATAAATGAGAGGGTTTGAAAACATTCGGTGAACATGAGATGTAATTGCATAGAAAATACTTCAGGATTATAGAGGTCTTATCATGTTGTTGTTGTTTTTGTTGTTGTTTTTGTTGCGTGAACAAGGAGGAAGGATTTGGCGAGAAGGGAAAGCGACGGGTCTGGGACTTTTAATGGGACAGGTAAGAAATGGGTCTGGGACTTTGAATGGGACAGGTAAGAAATGGGTCTGGGACTTTTAGTGGGACAGGTAAGAAATGGGTCTGGGACTTTTAGTAGGACAGGTAAGAAATGGGTCTGGGACTTAGTGGGACAGGTAAGAAATGGATCTGGGACTTTTAGTGGGACAGGTAAGAAATGGGTCTGGGACTTTTAATGGGACAGGTAAGAAATGGGTCTGGGACTTTTAGTGGGACAGGTAAGAAATGGGTCTGGGACTTTTAGTGGGACAGGCAAGAGACGGTGCTGGGAATTTTTTTGTGAGAAGGGTGATAGACGGGTCTTTGGACACTTACTGGGACAGGTAGAAGACGGAGCAGGGGAGTTTGTAGTGAGACGGGCAAAGAGACGGGGCTAACAACCCACCTCGCATGTGCAGATGATGGGCTATTATAATGATCTACCACAGGGAACCTGTGTTGTTGTTCTACGTTCTGAATTGACGGAGACGTGTGAGTATGACTGTATACTTATGTACGTCTCCGTGTGTGTGTGTGTGTGTGTGTGTGTGTGTGTGTGTGTGTGTGTGTGTAGAACGTTGGATAAGCATAGACGCACATGGAGCGTGGCTATGACGTGAGATGATTAGGAGTGCATGTATAAGGGCTGTGTTACCTGCCGTGGTGCAGTGTGCATGGCTGGGTAAGGAAGGAACCGTGTGTGTGTGTGTCTGATGATAGGACTCTATTTGCATGACTCAGTACAGCGTGCACGGTACGAGAGAGGATCGCGGGAGACACGATAACCAGTTTTAGTTCACAAGAGGCTACGATAGTGCGGACGTAGACGCGAAGTCTTTGAAATCTGTGAGAAAAAACAAACTTGGCGAATAAAGTTTTTAGGAAGACGTAAAGAAACATCATCACGATATAGTCAAGATCATGTTGAACCTGCTTAGCAGACAGAGATAGGAAGTGAGTGCTGGCACCAGTGGATGGATGGTTAGGTTCAGAAGTCTTGTGTGGTGGATACGTGAAGTTAAGGAGTGGAAGACTCTCTCCCAGATGGATAATAACATGCCACGGATAGATAATTAGGTATAATGAATTACACATTAACATGTATAAAGATATATTGACAGTCATCACGCAGGTGCATGTTAATATGAATAAATCAGCGAACACTGTTTATATGTAAAATGCTGACATAAAACACCTTCCAACAGAAGGCATTGCTTTCCACAAGCGACAGCTCTCCATAATATACAGAAGACTCTTTTGGAAAACATATGCGTCCATTTTCTTTGGTAGGGGCGTGTTGTGTAGATCTTCCAGTCTGTGGCTTACGGGCGCGCGGGAGGGGGGAATGTGTGAATCTTTCCTTTGTAATGTGTGCACCCTGGCGGTGAGTTGGTGGTGTACGTCAGCTCCCGCTACACTGACACGCGGGGGATCTGGCAGTACAGAGAGAGAGAGAGAG
>JAUUDY010231753.1:0-11578 GCA_032361765.1 Panulirus inflatus
TCTCTCTTTTAGTCCTAGTTTGTGTCATTAAGTGCTTATCTCTCTGTGCTTACCTTACAGTAAATCATCAAAATGATAATGGAAAAATGTAAATTTGCATAGTAATGGACTGATTCTGATATGATAGGTAGGAAGATAAAAATTTATGAAAGGGAAGTTAAGAACTGTGAGTTTGAAGCCATTGAGTGACTCATACTTAATAAAGCACCTTTATGGTTATCCAATAACTTGTTGGTTTATGTACACCAATTCTCATTGCACCCTTCAGCAGCCAGAGTATCAATAATTTATTTTCTTAAATTTTGTTTGCTCATCAAAGAAAATGCAGTTTTCAAATTCATGCATTCCTGATTAAGTCTGAGATAGCATTGAATTATAGGGTATATCTTGGGCTAGCAAAGTTAATGATACTGGTTTTTCTTTGATATAACCCCCTTTTTTGGAGTATTTTCTATATTTGTCTGATGCATACTCCTTATGTTCGTCATTAAAGTTTGATCAGGTAAACTCTAAATTTCAACCGTGGCCAGCTAAGTAAATCATCTGTAAATAGTCACCTTTGCTTTTAGTGTACCCTTTACTTGGCATTTAAATGTTTGTGAAGGTGAAAGAGTTGTAGTGAAAGTGAGAAAAAAATTTTGAGGACTTTTTCCCTACAAATATGGCAAAACTTAAAAAAAAAATTATTGAAGAAAAAGGTATTGATATTAACTCACTAATATGATACATACTTTCCACTTAAAGTAAGGTTTGTCTTATGTAGCAGTATTATACAGGGGATGATTTCCATATTAATTGTGATTCTAAAATGGATTTCAGGAATTGTTAACATTTTAAGATTTATTTTAAATTCTAAGAAATATTGCTGAAGTCAAAGCATGCTAAGTTTAGATTTAAAATTTTATTTTGGTTTCCTTCATCTTATTTCTATCTCTGTTCCCTGTGCTTGTGTTCATGTAGATCCTTCTATATACTCTTGTTTCTGCACATGTCCACACATTTATTAATGATGATTGCTTTTTTTTTTTTTTCTACATATTCCTAAGCTTTGTCTCTTTTGCTGTTTGTTTTCCTGTTGTGCATATGCTGCTAGTTATGTAAATCAGATAATATTTTACCGTAAGTTGTTCATGCCTGTATCACTGCTCCTTTTGCATTAAGTAACAGCTAAACTTTAGTATTGCTCAGTTAATGATTCTTCATATCCAGAAATGACTGTCTTCTTTCTTGAACAAGCTATTTCATTTAATGATATTTATTGGATCTACTTCACATCCTGTTATGTTTAATGACAGAATTTATAAGAGTATTTGGTTGGTAGATTTTATTTTGCCATGACTCATAATGCTAGGAAGATTGTTTTGAAAATATCTCTGATTAAAATTGTTTCTTTTCTATCATTTTCTTGCTCTCACCAATATTCTTTTTCCATACTATGACCAGATGGCAAGGGAGAACCAGTCCGGGATTGAACCACAACCTCTTCGAACATCAATCAGGCACTGCACCCACCCCACCTCGGCCAAGGGACAAAAGTGCGGTTATCCATACGGACATTTGAACCCTACACCTCCCCGCAATCGTGCAGTGAGTTGAATACTGTTTTTAACCTTTTGCATTTGTATTTTCACGTTTCCTTTTGATTACAATTGGTGAATTATTCTCATATTCTTTTTTGTTCAGAAATATTGTTTTTCTTTTAGAGGAAATGTATCATATGTTGTTCAGTTTGAGAAATGAATTATGAAATATTGTCTGTCTTTATTGAAATTCATGTCAAGTATTGGACCTATTGTAGTGTACAGCAAAAATTGTCATCCCCAGGTAACTTAGTAAACTGTATTGCATCTTGCAATCAGGTGCTGTTTTCCTAATTCTTAAAGAAAGTTTATGTCTTCCTGCATCAGATGCTAAAGGCAGCTTGATTGGTTTTGGTCAGAGTTTGCATTAGGTAGATATATAGTTTTCAAAACGTTTAGTCATAATTTTTATAGTATATACTGTATGTGTGGCATATATCATTCATCACAAGTTATTATGTCATGTTCTTCTTTCTCATACTACTTTCATATAATTGAGCCTTTTACAGCAAAAGTCCTGGTTTAGTTTCCATTGAGCTTGGCTTATTGTAGGTGTGTTGTTTTGTCTTAAAAGAAAATACTTGATTTGTGAACTTCTTATCAAATCTCACATTTTGTTTTTACTAAACTTGTTAAATTGTTTTTGTCTAGCTTTTAGATAAATGCTTAGCCCTCCCTATTTAACTCACCTCCTGAGCTTTGCTATCACATTGCATCTGTTGTCATCATTATTTGCCATCAGTCTGTAAATTCTTACAAAGGATAGAGCAGATTGAAGCAGTGTGGTAAACATCATCAGTCTGTAAATTTTTCACAAAAGATAGAGCAGATTGGAGCAATGTTATAAACAAGGGGCTTCAAGCTTTTAGTGGGCTGGGCCAGGGCATGCGAAGCAGTGAGAGGAAACCATGGAAATTGCCAGTGGGGCATGGCTGTAGATTTTGGCCCAGGGTTTGGTGCACCATATATAACAGTTAGAAAGTGATTGTGAGCAATGAGGCTATTCTTAATCTGTTTCTGGCACTTCCTTGCTGAATGGGAGGAGGGAAACTAGTAAGAAAAAGTAACTTAGAAACCACTTGGTAAATTGAACTGAAACATTTCAGAAATGATTTGTGGATGGCCCTTTACTAGTTTTTCTCATTTCCTGCTGCTTCAACATCTAATATGACCACTATAGGGCAAAATTGTCTCTTATAGGCCAAAATTTCAAGAATATTGTTGGAAACACAGAGCACTTTCAAAAACGACTGATTGTTCCAACATTGCAACAAGTATCACTTGTGTTTTCATGGTCAGAAGGAAGCGATGCAATGTAAATAGTGAAGTAAACTATTGGGTTAATTAAGATATAACATAAGAAACAACATGCAACTGATGAAACGTAAATAGTGAAATAAACTCGTGTGTAGGTTAAGCCATAGTGTAAGAATAGATAACATAACTCAGTGATAAAATGTGATTTGAGAAATGAACTTGTAGGTAGACTGAGACATAGTGTTAGAAACCAAGTTCTTGTTTATTCTTTTATGAATTGTGTCATGTTTAACCTGATAATTAGTGAACTCTACTGAGAAAGGCAAACAGATCTATATCAGTGCTATATCAGTGTGGTCAGTCACATGGTAAGTCATTGCATTTTCTGTACCTTTTTTTTTTTTTACTTTATGAATGAAAATTCAGTCATAAAAACTGTGAAATTGTTAGAGCATTGCATCATCTAACTGGCCACCAGGAAAACAGAATTGTTTATGATAGGAAGAGTTCCTAGTGCACAATCCCTCCACAACTGGCCTCAGTCTCCAACCACCCTTACTTTGTGTTAGTGTCCTCTAAGGTATTCCTGTGACCTGATTTAATCTTGTGTGATATATTGTCTGAATAGGTGTAAATTTTGTCTTGGATTACTTTTCTTAGTAAGTGGCAACCCTGTGGAGATCTTTTATTTGGTTAACTGCATTCTCTTGGGATACCAAATTATCTGATCATGCTATCTGAAAGTGCAGGATCATGTGCCTCATTTAGTAGTGACCTAACCACGAAGTGTTTGAAATTGCCATCCCCTCAAAAAGCTTGTCAGATAAGAGAATATGTTACTGCTAGACTTGATACTGATAATAATCTTTTAAGAAATTAAAGAGTTTGCTCTCTACAAATGAGAATGGATGTTTAGGTTATCTTTGATGTCATGTCTGATAACAGAAGATTCAGTCGTTGATGAAAGGAATATGTTTTAGTCTAGAAATATCGAACATGCTATCACTTCCAACATTTTTACTCGATCTAGATTGTAATGAGTTGCCCCAGTTATTAGCATTCTTGATCTTGTTCACCAGCTAGGGTTATATTAAAGTGAACTTTCAAGCATAGAGGAAAATATCCTTGATCTGCCACTCAGCTAACCAGAAAGCTCTTGCATCCAGTGTTTCCAATATCTCACCATGCAAATGCATTGTTTAGTAACTGATATCCATATGATTTTATCAGATATCCTTTGTCCTGCTGTCAATGTTTGTTGAAAGTTTATGCCACTACAGTAGTTCTTGATGCTGCTGCTTTGGGGCATTTTGTACAGACTTCCCTGTCAAGCTTTATTTGCTACGTGCCAAAATAATGATTCACACTCATCATTTGGGCTGCTTTTGTCTTTGGATCTTTTCTACATCCTGTGATTATGGCATAGATATCAGCAAGATATCGTAGAACAGACCTTCTAGCAAAGAAGTGACACATAAGTGAGTTGTACTAACACTGTATCAGAATATAGACATTGTAAACAAATGCAAAAAGGTAAGAGGCTTATTGATTTGATGAAAGCATACAGTGCTGCTTCATCAACTACCTGTGATATTAAGGTTCATAAAGAATAATTACTTTATATTTTGCTGGATAAGAGAGAGACTGGTTAATCTGAAATTGGAGCAGCTAGACACCATCTTGTATGAATAGTCCAGATTAAAATTATCTTATTGTGCACCAGTTTTATGTTCAGTGCTGGCTGTAAAGACTAAAAATTTTTACAATCGTATGAACTTGACAATAAATGAGCATTTTCTGGTGGCTGGCTGCCTTGTTTTAAGCTATGCCCTTGCATTACAAGGATTGATGTATTTCATGAGCAAAAATCAGCTGATCTTTAGGCTCATGAAAATTGTTTGGCATTTTTTTTCTTTGACCAGTTAACAAGGACACTTCACTTAGACATTGATCTAAGGTACTTTCAGTGTTTTTCAATAGTTTATGTTTTTTCCTTTACATTGTTATTTGGAATTATCATCATAGATGGTCACACTTTTTGAGAATTGAATTTTTTCATGTTTGCCATTTCCCACATTAGTGAGGTAGCACCAGCAGGAGAGAAAGAAGTGGCCTCATTTGCTCATGTCCACTCTCCAGCTGTCATGTACAATGCATCGAACCCAGATCCCCCTGTCCTTGATCAGGCCCAAAGACCTTTCCATAGTTTCCCCCAACTGCTTCACAGGTCCTGGTTTAGTCCAGCAACAGGACATAGTCTCATGTAAACTACTTTGCTCCAGTTCACTTTATTCATTGCACACCTCACATCATCCTACCCGTTCAGGTCTCAAACCTTCAAACTTTCTTTCACTTCATTCTTCCACCTTTTTGGTGTTCCCCTTTTCTTCGTTCTCGCCACTTCTGACATGAATATCCTCGTGGTCATCCTTTCCATATAACCACACCATTTTAGTATACCTTCTTCAGCTTTCTCACACTTACTTCTCTTACTGTCACATCTCTTTCTTACCCTGTCATTTTTTATTCGATCACCCCTTTTCACATCATATATTGTCCTCAAACATTTAATTTCCAAAACATCTATCTTCTTGTTTAAGTTCTTGTTTAAGGCTTGTCTTCACTACTAAACTTAATAGCAGTGCTTTTATTCACATTTACTCTTAACTTACACCTTTCATACATATTCCCAAATACAGACTCCACGGACCTCTGTGGTGTGGTGGTTAGTACTACTGACCATCCTGCATACATGGGCAGCCTGGGATCAAACCCACAAAGGTTCAAATCCTGGTCACAACAGCATGTCCACAGTCCAATCAGCCATTCATCCTTCCTTGGGGTCTTGTCAGTAGATTGAGTACCTAGCATAAGTTAGTGCGTGTGTGTGTGTGCATACACACGAAGGAGTAAAGACATGGTACATATACAAAGTAAAGAAGATTGGGCAAAAATGATTGTAGAATCTCTCTCTCCACAAACCACAAATGGTGAACCAGCTTCTGCAGTTTCTCACTTGAATCTGCCACCATCTCCATATCATCAGTAAGCAAAGCTGACTCATCTCCTGGGCCCCCATACCCTCGACACATTGTATAACTGTTCCTCTCTCCAAGACCCCTTTATTTAGCCCCATCAACATCCTATTCATAAAAAAATCAGTTTTTTAAGTATTTCTTGCACACTTTTTTAAAGTATCGAAACACTTGATCCACACATTCTTTACCACTACTGAAGCCATTGTTCCTCCCCTTACTGAAACTCTTCATTTACCACCCTTTAACTGCCACTCCCATATACAGCTTACCAGGTACATTCAGCAGCCTATATCTCTGTAATTTGAACATTCAGTTTTGTCCCTTTTTCCTGTATACAGTAGCACTGCATGGCATTTTGTCAATCCTCAGCCTCTTCACCATGAATCGTACACACACTTAATAACCTAACCGACCAATCACCTGCAATTCAATTGCACTCCCTTCCATTCCAGCCATTTTTGCTTCATCTTATGCAAGGTTTTCTCCACCTCTTCCTTTTTCATCAAACCACTTTCCATCCTTCTCTTCCTTTGCCTACTTCCTTTTCCAAAACATTTAACACCTGCCCTCCATTATCAAGCACCAATATGGGGTAAAAAAAGTTTTGGTTGAATTGGAGAAAGCAAAGGAATTCAAACACCAACAGGTCAGTTGGTCCTTTCATGACTATTTTTGATATTGATATGGAACACACTGAAAACCCACAGATCAGTGTGGTAAGAGTGATGGCATACAAATGATTCAGAGATAACCTGCAAATTGTTCATGTGACTGAGAAGGTTCAGATAATATTAGTTGTGGACTTGAATTAAATATATACATCGTCTGTTCTTAAACATATCTATTATACTGCTTTCAGACATTCCTGTAACTACCATATTGTCATATCTGGAATTGCATAGGTCTAGAAGTGGTAGATGATAAAACTTACCTTGTAGCAAAACTGCTTATGTAGTGATGGAGGTAGTGATGATAGATAGATGAATAGAATAATGATACTAATAATAACAGTAATAAGAATGAATGTTTTACTGAATGAACTGTAGCTTGAGGCTGAAAACAAGCAAAGAAAGCACACATGATACAAACAGCAGCAGTTTTAGAAGGAGGAAGGTGCTGGTTTAATTTAACAGTCGTTGCAGAAACACTGGGGTGGCAGTGTACTGATTATTGATGATTACATTAGTTGGGTTGGAGCTCCTCTTGTATCAGTCTGTATATATGGGCTTAGTGAAATTTTGGTACTGAACTGCAACTCAGGTGATGGGAAATGTTGATAGCATGTCTGGTACAGTAGCTTCTTCCCAAACTGTCAGATGAGGTCAAGGTGATGGTTGAAGAGAGATAGGAGGATCAGTGTATTGTGTCTCTTAACTGATGATGAATTCCCTTTTCTTTGCTTTTTTCAGCAGTCTCTGTTTTGTGGCGGGTAAGGAAAAAGACAAGGCAAGGGAGGGGTAGGTGAATTGGAAAGAATGAAAGTTGTGTAGATACTCTCTGAATTTAAATGCAGGGTGGCCAAGTGTCTTGAGTTGGTGAAGAATGTAGAGAAGATCTGATAATGTCACTGAAGTGTTCTGTATGGTTCAGTTTATTGTCCAGAGATACACTGAGATATTTGGTGAACTGAACAGCCTGAAGAAGGCAGGAGCCTAGCATGACAGTAGAGTGTGGTATCTGGTTGAAAGTATGGCATTTGTGCTTCTCTTTCATCATGGTTTGGTTGGTGGTAGTTGAGTTCTGGAGGTTGTTAAGGTTGTTTTAGATGGCTATGTAGTCGGGAGAGCTGTTGTCAATGTTTTTTCTCTTTATGTTTGAAGGCTACAGGCAGGGACTAAAGTCCTCATCAAGGTCAGTGCTGATACCATTGGTAGAGTCCTCAACGTGCTTCCATCAAACAGGTTCTTCCATCCAGGCATCATGTATAAGGATGAAGGTGAGAGCCACAGAGATCTATCATCTCTCTAGATTATTATAGATAAAGTGGATGAAGCTGACAAAGCAGTGTATGGTATAGGCCTTTATAATACCATACCACTGAGGTTTTATGGAACTTGCACTGTCTGCGTTCACTCAAACTCTAAGTTTTCACTTGATGTGGGTGTTGGTAGTTGAGTTGTGGAGGCTGTTAACCCTTTCACTGCAGCAGTCCTGATGTCCATTGAATGCTGTGTGTAGGATGATCTTAAATATTCTAAACCAGTATCTCCATAAGTTTGTTATTGTTAAACATAACACAGCTTTCTAAGTATAATTGATGAAAAACTCAACCTGGTGAAACTGTTCCCACCTGCCATTTGCCTTCTAACTTATGGTGATCAGCTATCAGATGGATGAAGTACTCTGGGGTTACTGTACTTTCAAGGGTATGTAGTAAAATGTCTAGTACTTTTGGGAATGTTTTTGTCCCAAACAAATACAATTACTTAGGGTTCTTATCATTGATATCTGTTATCTTGTAAGAGTGTCATAGCGTCATAGACTATTACAAAATATAATGGCATTTATCTCGCAGTCTTCCTTGACATATTCACGCATACTGACCATTATGTAGAAATAAACTAGGCTGCAGTATATGGTAACATTGTGTGGGATGCCACTACAGACATTCCTGGTTGTATATTTACTTCAGGGCATAGGTGGCGAATTCAAGTATTGTTAACGTATACACCCCAGCAGCAGCAGCAGAAAAACAAAGTATCAGAACATATATGCATCAGCTACAGTGAAAGGGTTAAGGGTGTTTTGGAGGACAATGTATTCAAGAGAGCTGTTGTCAATTTTTTTTCTTTTTTATGTTTGAAGGCTCCAGGCATGGGCTAAAGTCCTCATCAAGGCCAGTGCTGATACCAATGGTAGAGTCTTCAACATACTTCCATCAAGCAGATGCATCCATCAGGGCATCATGTATAAGGATGAAGAAACTCAAGTTTCGCATCTTTGTGGCCTGATACCACAGGTAAAGAACTGGAGAGTGGAGATGGCTCCTCCGAAGTGTACAGCCTGACGACACTCCTTGAGAAAGTGCGCATGCTATGGAATGAGTCCTCTTTATTGATGATTATATTATGTCTGACAACGTTGAAAGCTTTGAAGTTAATGAAGGTGAGAGCCACAGAGATCATACATCTCTATTTTATGATACAAAAGGTGGAGGAAGCTGATGAGGTGGTGGGTTGTAGAGTTTTCTCTGTTACAGACTGCTGAGGGCCTGTGGAACTTGTAACATCTGTTTAAGTCGATTCAGACTCAAAACTTTGAGAGAGGAAGCTGGGGATTGTGGTGATGGCACTGGGTTGTGGCAAAGATTTTGTGGGCTTACTGACTTTGGTATTGAACAAACAGTCTTCCAGTAGGCAGGGCATTTTGATTGCTGGAAAGCAGTGATGTTGGAATAGAGGGGTTTGGATAGCATGGGAGAGAACAACCTTGTAGAGTTTCATGGGTAAAACACTTCGTGTTGTAGAGTGCTTTACACTTGGGATGTAAACTATCTGGAGACTTCAGATTCATGCTCTGAGTCATTTGGTGTTGGGGCTGTAAATTGGGAGGCAGCTGATGTCAGGGTTGGTGAGTCAAAAGCAGATGGTGACAAAGTAATCTTTATTAAGCTGAGCTGCTTTATCATTGGAGAGGTGATTACTGCAGGGAAAAGAGGAAGCCTTCTTGTAAAAACTGCTTTTTTGATATGTTAAGCTGCTTATTCTTAATAAGTTGATATACTTCATTATTTGAGCGGTTATTAATGTAGGGAAAGGAAGAATTCTTTTTGTTAAAAGTGCTTTGCTTATATGTTAAGCTGCTTTTTCACTGGAATGATGATTAATGTAGGGAAAGGAGGAAATCTTCTTGTTTGAACTTCACACCTTTTTCATTTTTTCTTACTGCTTGGTATGTTGGATTATTTTAGCTGTTTTACTTGACAGGGTAATGATAATTCCTTGCAGTTTGTTTTTCTTGAATTGCTTTGGTATGAATGGCCTTCTTGTTGTGTTAGAAGGCAGTCTCTTTGCTGCATTAGTCTCATCAGGTCAGTCATGATCCATGACTCATCATATCATGGAGATGTTCCCATGATGGTGCTTGAATTATTTTCCCATATAGTTTTTAAGTCATCTATGCCTAAAAACCCACTGTCCAAAGTGATATATTGGACAATTGGTTACTAACTAGTATGCCTTTCTTGACATTCATGGGTTGCTGCGAAAGTTTTGAACCATAGAGCTGATGTGCATTGGTTGCAACAAAAAGGTGACAGTGATTTAGATGTTAGGTGCTGTTTTGTCACATAGACTAAAGTCAGGACTGTTCTGATCTTGTGTTGGAAAATTTCCAACTTGTAATGAGTACAATACAGCTGATCATGTACTTCCGTAGTTTCATTTCATTGAAGTCCCGATACAGGCCTCCCTGTATTGCATGGGGGATGTGTTTATCGAAAAATGTGTTTTCATTGAAACAAAAAGCAAATGTTGAAATCTATAAAATTTCTAAATAACATGTTTTGAAATCATTAAAACAGCCAAAGACATCATTATAGATGCTAAAGAGCATTATGCAACAAAAGCATAGCATAAGTTTTGAAAACAAAACCACATTAAGACAGCAAAAGCTCCTCTACGTTGACATCATTACAAAGGCCAACAAGTATGTGCGTACTGTAGCTAAAACACCCGTTTTCTATCAAATGACTGCCAAGGAAGTTCTATTAACCTCACTGAAACAAAAAAAAAAAAAAGATCATTAAGAAAACAAAGAACATGTGCGTTACAGGAAAGTTTTGTTCACCTGTCAGTCTAAAACAATATTTTTGACATGAGTAACACATTTTATCACGAAACTGTTTAAGAAAGAAGCTATCATTGATATCACTACAAATGCTAAAGAGGATTGTAACATGAATGAAGCTTACAAGGCAATCAATAAAACGCAAAGATTTCTTAGCTTTTCTAATGAGGATCAGAAAAGCTAAGAAATCTGTGCGTACATGAGCAAAAACCCATGTCGCTACCAAAGAAGTTGTGTTGATCTCATTACAGCAAAAATCAAACGTGCTGACATCATAAAGCATCAAAACAACTTGTTGGCATCATTAAATCAGCGAGAGCCCTTCTTCGCTGACATCATATGAGTACATATGAGTACACGAGCTAAAACAAAATATTTGTTTTTTCTCATATTAACAACATATAAGAAACACATTTATACAGGAGGTAAAATACCGTTTATCCCATGAACAGACAAGTAAAGAAGTTCTGAGCCCAATTTTAAAATATAGTAAAAAATGTCATGTGTTGACATATTTAGAAAATAGAAATCATGAGTAAAAATATTGTTTCTGTAATGAAAACAGCCACAGAACATGTCTTGACATCAATAAAACATGGAAAAAATAGGTATCAAAATATTCAAACATTTGCCGACCTCATGAAAACGGTAAACAATCAATTGATGCGAGAAAAAGACCAACAAATATCTAAGAAACATTGATGTCATTGAAACAGCTACGGACATTTTGATAAGAAAAATAAAACCGAAAAAAACAAGTACTGTCATTGAAACAGCGAATCGCTCTCTACGTTCACATCATGTGCTTTCATAAAAAAAATGGGAGACAAATAATCTGTTCAACTCATTCCACAAAAGGATAGCACATCATTCTAACAGTCATCATCAAAAAAGCCAATTATCCACTTTTGATAT
>JAUUDY010231973.1:0-12509 GCA_032361765.1 Panulirus inflatus
ATACTTTGTCGCTGTCTCCCGCGTTAGCGAGGTAGTGCAAGGAAACAGACGAAAAAATGGCCCAACCCACCCACGTACGCATGTATATATCAAAATATAAACATATTTTTCAAAACTTACTACATTAATGAAAATAAAAAAAACCTTGGCTCAAACACAAATTTAAACCAATTAATTCTCAAGCATCCACGTCGGGGTCATTAGTCTCTTCTCACATTTACAATTCCTCCATAGTCCACCTTATATTTACAATATATCCACCTACAAAAAACATATTTAACTATGTTTGAAAGATGACATCTGCAAGATAAAACCATATTGTCATTTACAGTCTAAATAATTAGGGGGATAAATAACAGTAAAACAATTTCTTCCTATAATCAAAATTCTTTACAAGAAATGGAAAATTTACCAATCAAGCTCACAAACAAGTGTAGATATCCATTATATAAATCTGAATAATACAGCCTTTTTATATTAAATGTGCATAAAAAGACATCATAACCATATCTATTGGTTCTCTTTTCTTCTTAGTCAAAACGTAGTTGGTCAAGTTTTTGAGGTAGGGCCTGGAAACCTAAATTACACCTTCTCCCTGTTTTTATATGAGTAAATTACAGAAGATAGAACATTGTTTCACAATTGGTCAAAGAAGACATGCTGTGAGATAAAATTTCAAGCATGAAATGAAAACTTGTTTCAAAATTACCTCAAAGACAAAATTTATAATTTTTTGTACATCTGTATTTATTTGCTTTACAACATTCTCTAACAATTTAAAGATTTCATCTTGAAAATAAAAATAAAGGAAACTCCAGGAATAGTCTTAGCCCACTGACTGGTATCTGAAAATGTTTGAGAGAATGCAGATCAGACCTGAAATACCAAGTTATCATGAAATTAGGCAGACATGACACGTCAAGTTGTCAAGAAATTAGTAAAACGTGTCATCCACGGTAAAATTCATATTCTATGAATTTCAATAAATGTAACCCGACGAATATTAAACCAAAAAAACATGACATCATGATGTAGATTCTAATATAAAAAAAATGAGTGACAAAAAAAGTCCATGGCAAATGAATTACTGTTATTCACAAGGGCAAACAAATTCTATATAGCCATTCATACTCATTCCAAAATAGTTAACTTCTGAATACTTGTTTGATGAGGACACCTCTATCATTTTGAAGATAGCCATACTCTAACAATAATCATTAAAGGCCTGATGAAAAAAAAATTTCCCTAATGAAAGAGAACTGCAAAAAGTCAAAAAACATGACATGAAGAAAAGCAATTATATAGTTATTAAACTATACAGCACACAATCTTTTTAATCAAGAGAGGAAGAAGGATTTTCCTTTAGTATGATATTACTTACAGTGTTTCCTTTCCACAAATGATGGTCCATACTAGTTTGACACTAAATGCCAAATATTCCCAAAATTTTCAAGTAAGATAAGCAATTCATGCCTGAAAAATTGTTATAGAATTACTCCCAAAGAGCATTAGTATTCATTTTCTAAATATCATGAGATAAGACCAGCTACAGACATTGCGAAAAGTAAAAAGGCAGTACATGGTGGGAAAGTTGAGGATGTATGCTAGAGAGGTGCTCAGCAAAGTTTATGCATAAAATGCAGACTACTGTGTCTGGAGAAGTTTGCAAGCCACCCTACAGTGTGGTAGTAAGTGGGACAGTGAATATTCTTAGACATATGAACACTATGTGTTTATAATTATGTAACTGCAACATCTATACCACCACTTTTTCCCCTATAGGAGTCACCCAGTGGGCAAGGCATATGAAAACCCCACTGTCTTCGAGTAATCCTATCATCTGACTCTAAGATGGAATTTCTACTCTGGAGTTATATGAAAGGTCCTTCAATTGCTTGCATGTTTTTAATATCAATCTTATTTTATGTTGGAGGCTCCAGTGACAAAGAAAAGTCCACCTCTAGGTATGGCCTTTAATTAAATATAGAGAAGTTACTGAAAGGGAAAAAGAGATGGGAAAATATTTACGAACTCTGGAGTGAGTTTTTGCCTCCAGGTCTCTGTCTCTGAATCTACTGAAGGAACTGTCTGATCATCAATCACCACTGGCACTGGATAGCTGCCAAAGGACCCTATAAAAAGATGATCCTCATAGCAACTGTCACATGCACAGCCGTAGCATCACATGAGATTTCTGAGATCCATTCAGTTGTAAGGTTTGCCACTCCTGGGAACATAAGAGTTGGTTTCTCAATGAAACTTCTCTTAGTGATGAGGAAAGCCAGCATAAGTTCAACAATAATACCACCAAGGCACAGAGCTCACCACAGCACACAGTTTGGTAAACAGTTCATCTACACAAAAGAGGCTCTGATGATCCAGTTTGGGTTCCAAGTTCTGCTACTAAATCCCTGAACATAAGCACATAAGCTGCTCTGTTCTCTCCCAAAACAGAGCATATTCCATTCCATTCTTCACAAGCTTCAAGCAGCTCTTTTGTACTCCCCCACTGGACTCAGATCTGGTCGAGTTAAAAGCCCCACAATGCATCTATCCCCTTGCTTAACATACTTTTTAATATATAAGCATCACCCTCTTGGGGATCATGAGGCTTTTCCTTGACTGCCAACAAGTTTTATAGTAAACATTTCTTCCAAAAACTAGGCCACTCTAAAACAGCCCTTAAAATAGTGGGATTATGCGTGTCATCATTGGGATTTGGCCTGTTATTCCTAATGGTAACATTACTGCATCTCCATTATTCACTAGCCTCCTCTAAAGGAAGACACAGCTTTTTTAAACATCCAAAACTCATTCTTTTTATAGAAAACTATAAAAATCATGTACAGGTATTTTCCTATCAGAATAATTTACATCCACCTCTTTCCTAACACAATGTAAATTTTCCCCAATTTCTACTGAAAAACTCCTACATGCTTTTCTTTGTGAATCTTACCCTTACACTTTTAAGCATTTATATGCTTGGGTCCCCTGTATCTAAATAATGACTGACGTCTCCTATCGAACATACTGAAAGGTTAGATCTCTTAGTCTTTTTGTTTTTTCATTTCAAAAATCTTATCTTTTATTTCATCAAACTATCTACTTACATTACTCCCAGAGAAAAGGGAGAAAGGATAACATCCACAAATATCTTAAGTGTGGTAAAAGGTAACTATAAGGGGCTGGAAATCCTTACCTCCTGTATCAAGTTTCTAAAAGGGAAGAGAAGAAAGAGCCAAGTGAGGATTTTTCCTCAAGGGTTTAATAATCTGTCCTTGGTGATACCTTGCTGAAACAGCTAAAGGCAAGCAGGTATAACAAAAGAAAACCTACATTCAAATAAATGTTCCCCACATCTGTACCATAATAGTACAAATGAACTCTTCTTAATACATTGCAATTTTGCACAGTATATCATCAGAGAGCCAAAAACTGAATTTATTTAAAAAATGAAGGTGCCTACACTCAAACTCATTTTTAAGCTTAAACATGGTATGCAACAGACATGAGTGCATATAATCCTTGTTCATATTTCAGGGGGACAAAATATTATACATAAAATTTACTATCTAATGGATCATAGAGATTCCACCATTCCTGTCACTTAGGAACCACACTTAGGAACAGCCTTTCAGTTTAGAACATAGCTCCAACATTTTCCCAAAGCCTGCTTACAGGTGTTATCAGACAACTCAAGTCTTCACTGCTTAATGGGCCAGGCAATATTTGCCCAAGTTAAGTAAACCAAGCAGTCAGTAAGTGGGCTATCATTACCCATCAGCAATTCTGGCAATACGACAAAATACTATTCACAATGAAAGTCAACTTCTAGTGATATTCAGTCATTAGCAGTGGTTGGGCTAAAGCATGAAAATTTATCATAGCAATGATTTGTCCAACAAAAGCCTGATCTGGGGATACAACAATTAATGAGTTTGGCCATCCATCATGCGCAGAAATATAAGCCTTATTACTGATTCTGAAAATTAGGCTTAACCATGCATGGTATCTCAAATGATAAGAACTATCTATTCACTGGTTTCAGGACATCAAATGGTAATGCATACCTATTCAATGCCACAAAAAGAAAAGATTCTGCAGTCTAGCTACAAGGGCAGAATTAACAAGGCTTGACTGAACACTAAAATAAATATAAAATCCAAAAACACAGGTAAAGCTTTGGCTTCAGATCTGGATTTCATTGCATGTGCTGTCATCAAATTAAAGTACACATAATACAAAGTATATATTAACCTCTCTCTTTTGAAACTTACTATTGTCTTCAGGAATCTGAAACCTTTAAATGTTGACAATAATAAAACTATCATACTGAAAAAATTCTTTCAAGTCTTTTAATCACTTCTGGACTGATGTCTTCACAAAGTAAGGTATTCCATGACTGCATCACTCCAGGAACTCTACTTAGTTATTTGCTTTCAAATATAATTGAGTATAAACTATTCATTTAAATACAACGAACACAAACTATGCTTACATATATTGTTTTTGGTGTTTGAAATGATTCAATAACACCAAATCCCTCCACTTCTCAGGTACAATCATCCATTCTGAGCTGTTGTATACCTCTAGATACTGTTTCCAACTCTCTAGGTTTGGAAGTCAGAATAAGCCCCTCATCCATGGATGCAGTCAAATTCTCCATGCTACGAGATCTGACTAACATGTGTCCTGTACTACTATTTCCACTAGTTGTGGCACTACTGCAGTTACTGCAATTTTTTTTTTTGCTTGTACCACTGCTTAAACTGGTTGTTCTGAGGCGATATGATCCACTACTGTATCCTGAGAATTCGTTGGTATTAGTAACTGCAGTGTTATTGTCATATGGGTGTGTCCGAAGTCGCCGTCTGCGAGCAAAGCTACATTTGTACACTAGTTTGGTGGAGGGTTCTTTGATCCCTTGATAAGGTAGCTCATACCCAGCTTTGAAGCTTGTAATAAAAGTTGAATTCATGGTAAGAACTTGGAAGCCCCCAATATTTGTATTTTCCTTTTCAACTGAGTGGGATGTCCCAGAAGTTTTAGGGCTTTTCTGGGAGTCCCAGCGAGAGGTAGAAGGTCCTTGCTGATCTACATTAAGTTTTTCCATGCTGTTCTGTAAGCACTCTTGGATGTACTCTTTACAACTTGTAGTGATGGTGCTTAGCATGCCTGAAACAAAACCCAATATTAAGATATAACTAATTACTGTATACATTAGTGTAAAAGAAAGTGACTAAAAACTCTGAATGCAAGTGAAACAATGTGTACAGCTCAGCAACTGGAAGGTATGTGAGCGTGTGAAATAAAAGTGAAAACATCAAAATTACAGAATGAATTTCCTTACATTTTTGGGTATTATCTATACAGTTAATTTCAAATAATTTATCCAACCATATGGTCATGAAATTTGGTTCTTTCTTTTGCAACGCCAGACAGTTTGACCAACAAAAAAAGCCAAAAATAAATCACAACACTCCTGAAGTATCTGGTAGTACTTTTGAATAAAGATTCAGCTTTATGGTCTATTGGGAACATTTTCAAGTATTTGCCTCCTGTAGTTTTGTTATTGATATCACACAGTTTCAACTAAGAGAGGTAGAAGAGTGCATCAAATTTCAACTGTCTGGCAACAGAATATCCCCCTAAAGAATGTTCTTACCATCCTCAACAATTTGAAATTCACACGATTGTGATATGAATGTGTTTAGCAAGCATCCAATTTTCAAGTGCGTACTCCTGGATTTGGTTTCCAAGACTTCCTATCTATAAATAATAAATGTCAAAATAATGTGAATCTAGATGTTAATGGCTAGAGCCTGCATTCTGCCCTATAAAGGGAAGGGTGACCCAAAGACTACGAGCTGGCCTTAACTCCAACTGCTTATAAATGACTAAAGAATAGAGACAGAAGCTGTAAAAAAAGCATAACACATTGTTGGCTTTTGTATTCTAATCCATGTCAAAAATAAATACTTCTTCACATTCTTTTAAATTAACTGCTATCAACAAGAGGCACTTGCATTGCTTGATGTTGCACCTCTAACAAACTAAAGGAAACAAAGCTAAGAAGCTCATTAATCAAAAATATGTGGGACAAAATATTTGTCTCTGCCAAAAAATATATGCTATCAGCTTAAACTTTCCATCACCCAGCAACCTGGAGTTAAAGGACTTCCAAATATAAAAACTATATCAGTTCTCTTAATCAATATGCAAATTTATGTTTCTGTATGACCCAAAATATAGTCAAACTGCTAACTCCACAGAAGGTAATTTGGGAGTAAGAAGTGAATAAAGTTTGTCATATATTCTTCATGCATTTTCACACTAATAAAAATGTGTCCACATTGAGACTTATAAGGGAATGAAACAATGTCAAAAATATACTACATGTAGCGAGGGACATAAAATTTTACAAAGTATTTATCTAAACTTGATCTCACAACCGAACAAGATTGTGACCAGAATTCACGTGGATTCAAATTAAGTGCACAAAACATGCATACACACATTTGCTCTGACAATACCATAATAACTAAAAACTTGCTGTTTACCAAAATTTCAAATATAAGTATTTTTGTCCTATCAGTTGGCACTTACCCAATTCATCGAGTGATTTATTTATTGAAATGATATCGTATACCTCCCCAACACCTTCAGTACTCATGGTTGCACCTGTAAATGACACAACAGAATGAGACAAAAATCTACAAGTAAAGAGAAATGTACCATAAGTACAAAAATGGCATTCACATTGAAGAAACTCTATTCAGAACCCTAAAACATGAAGAGGTGAAATAATAAATAACACTATTCATAAGCTATATAATGATCCAGATGATTAAATAGGAATGAATAACTTTTCACACCATCGCCCAACCTACCCATAAGCAGCCATTCCACGAAGTCCCCAGTGGCAGATCAAATTACCATTCAGAATTCCAGCCTCCCTATGAGCAGCCATTCCACACAGTCCCCAGCAGCAGACCAAATTACCATTGAGAGCTATATCTCCACTATAAATAACATCTAGAGAGGTTAAGTGAGGTTTTCACATGTTCTGCTGACTTCTAAAGATTGTTTCACAAACTGTTATGTTGATTAACCCCAATTTTCACTGATCTTCATTACCTTTATCAACACTGCCTTCTTTGATAACGTCAAATAATATAAAGGACTTCAAAGCACACTGTCACTTTTAGTATATACTCTAAACACTTCATTCCAGAAGAAAATCACTTAATAGCTAAAGCTAATAGCAACATGGAATTTACCTGGAGTTTTACCCATAGTCTTCTACAGTAATATAGTATTCCTTAAACACTTTCTTTGCACATACAGTTGATTCCTAAAGCAGTGTAATTCACACTTAATTCATCACACACAAAATTCTTTTACTGCACAATCAGAAACCACTCCTGTCAATACTAAAATACTTATAACCTTTAATATTCACTTACCACATATACCCTCTCTCACTTACAGTCTTTCTCTTCTCCTCACTCCCTCCATTATAGATTTTTATTACCAACCTATCATCTACTATTTGTTCATAGTCATACCAAAAGGCTGTTATCTACATGTTATTTCAACTATTTCATCACACTGTACGATGGGCTCACAACCTTACCCTATGTAAATATTCAATTAACTTCTAAGTCTGGTAATTATGTTTTCTATTATCTCTTGTTAAGAAGCACTTTGTGAAAACAAATGGTAGAATACATACTATTCTAGTGTAAATGTTTACTTTGTATTCAGACCCTTTAAACAACATTCTATGCAACAAAACATCCTAAGAAAATCAATCCTCGGCCCTGCTTCACGTAACATGTTAAATGGCATGTGAGATCAACATATTACTTACGAAAATACATGATAAATACATAGTTACCAGCTCAACTCTGATAAATACTACTCTTACTTATCAAACTGAGTTCATAACAGTTAAATAGGCAAAGAAAAAAAAATGAAAAGCCATCGGTAAGAAAATATTTGGAGGCGGCACGGGGAGAGGTAGGCCTATGACATAAGTTTTGTCCCCAGCTGAGCCCATGACAGGAGCAGGGACGTTAGAGCTCGCTCCCCCACCATCATTCACACCTTATCCTGTATTCTTTTCATCTTTACAGCAGCTCATTTGGCCATTCTTAATCAAGTACGGGTGGGTAGTATCTACAGCCCATTTCTCTTACAGTGAATCGAAGTTTAAACTTACCATTAAAGACCTATACATAAGAGTCGATGCTTCAAGGCCATGTCAATCAGCTGAGAGAGTAAACAAGGAGGTAAACACACTACTCTTGCCACATTCCCTAGAGGGGGCGCGCCCACTCCCACCCGCCAAATTTAACTTCATATTGACGAATTACCGGGTTTCTGGAGAATTTATGAGGAACACTCCTGATGTGAGTTATATTTCCATGGTCACTGCTTGTTAATATCATGTTATTAGTTTGTGATTTGCTTCCCAATCGACTGCACAATCAGTGATCTTTTTCTACTTCATTTCGGGTTTATACGAATAGTATTCTCAAAGGAGAAAGATACACTAGTGAACCTATAAGCTCTCTTGTCTTCACTAATATTAATTTTTCTGCTTAACTAGAGAATGAAATAAATTCTGAGACATATACGTTAGTTGATAAATATTCCGATGGTGTGAATAGCAGAGTGTGCTTACATATTATAAATGTTAATCTAATGTGAAATTATCTTCCTACAGCGTCAACTGTAACGTAATCTAGTAGAACTAGGTGCCCGTCTAGGTGGGAAAAAATCCCACTACCAGTAATATTTCTTTATCTGTCTAACTTCAAGCAAGAACGTCACATTTTGTCTTAGGCTATTTAAAGGCAAGTGATGAAGATAGGCACAGTAAAACTGTGGTTGTAGGTTTGCAATCTCGAACTAGCAATGAGTAAAGCGAACAACTCATTTTGCGAGATACATGATAGAGTATTTCAACATCCTCGACACTCTATGACAGCACTTCCAGCCTTCCCAGTGCCTGGTTTGTTAAATCCTGAAAGAGGTTCATCTTTGTAGATTCCTTATATTCAACAACTTCCATCCAGAAATTTGTAATTGATCTTGATTCATGTTATTTACATAGTGATGGAGGGCTGTACCGGCTATCAATTTAATCAAAGGAGGGAATCAAAACGGTCAATCCTAATATGATTGAGCTCTCATTCTAACATAATCAAGGAATGAATACAACCATCATCATACAGATTTCTTACAGTACATACACCCATCATACCCAAGGGTAGCACAACCTTCAGGTTCGGTAGATTACATCAGCTACCGCCAAGTAGCAACTGTGCATAAGAAAAGCTTTACGTTAAGATATAAAGGGCTTGATATAACGCACTTTTCCTTTTCGTTTTGTTTTTCATAAAGTATATCCTAAGATTGGCTTTTGCCATAGGAGCACTAACCTTACTGCTCAGTTTGTTATATTGATTCGCAAGTCAAGCTGGGTATTTGTCAGCTTGTGATTCCCGATGTATACCTGTATACCAACTGTGGGTCGTTTGTAGAGCAGATGGTGTAGGTCTAACGTCTAAAGGGGATGGCCTGTGCATTGACCATCTCGCTGGCCTTTTCTAGACCGATTAGTACAACCAGTGCCTTGCCGTTACCGATGACACTGGATGACAGTGCAATCATGTATGATTACGCATTTGTTATTACGTACTTATACTACATTAGGAGGGAGTTCTACACTTAGGGGTCCATATCTGCAATTTTCTCAACAACCATGATTGCATACATATATGAATAAAGCAGTTCCACTTTCACATGAAGCGATTTAAAACCATTCTTATCACTTTACACAGGTAAATGGTTAGGGATATAGGTCTAAGTCGTCTGGATCCTTGTGTTTCAGAATCGGCTGGATGTTCACCATTTTCCAAGAGATTGAGAGCCTTCTGATGGTTTGCTTTGTATTTACGATGATACGGAGAGCAGTTTGTCCTGCTGACCCTGACTTATATATAGCCTTTGTTTGGTCCAACCCAGCGGCATTGTTCCTCCGCCACTTGACCTTCATAATTACCTGGAGGGTTAATATACAGTCTGTGCTTTCCTTACTCCTTACAGGCCCATTATGAATAATTGAATAATTAGATGAATAAAGACAGAAGCACATAAATAAATAGATAATGGTTTGTTGGACTTAGGCAGCTTCGCTTTCTTTTATGGTCCAGTCTTTCCAAGTCTCTTCCTAGTTGAGGAAGCTGGAACAACAAAATTGCCAGCCAACTTGTTAGTCGTGGGTGAAACGGCTTTTTTTCAGGCCTTCTTTTGTACCACAGAATTATGTTTTTCATAAACAATGGTCTTATATTCGTATGTGATTATATATTTGTAGCGTACAGATTAGGAGTTATATATTTGTATGTGTGATTATCTATTTGTACTGTACAGAGTAGGAGTTTAACACTCGTGGGGCCCCATCTCTTGAAGTTATCATATCTTACAACCTCTTGAATTTATGTATGTTTGCATTAACCATGTCCTCATTCAATCTGTTCCGTTCATCACCACTCTTATGCTATAAAAGTATTTCTTTATGTCCTTATTTACATGTCTTACTTAAAATCATGTTATGTTATACGGTTGCTCTACCCCTACATAAATCAAAGCGCTTTTCACTGTCCAGTTCGTTGATCTCTTAAAAACTTCAAAGTTTTGATCAAGTTCCCCCCCAGTCTACTCCCTTCCAAGCAGGGTAATTTCAAAGCTTCCAGCCTTTCCCTGCAGCTAAGCTCTCTTACTTCTGGTATCATCATTGTTGCCTTTCTCTTGACCTTCTCTACGAGTTCTTTGTGCTTCTTTGAGTGTGGTGACAACCTACGAGGCATATTTTACTTTTTGGTCTTACGTAGGATATGAATAGCATGATAAACATTTCTTCATTTTCATACTAGAAAACTATTCCGATATTTGCCTGCAGACAGTTTGTCTCTTCAGCTATTTTCCTATTACGTACCTCCATTGCTAAGTTAGCTATGATATTTACTCCCAAGTCCCTGACAGAATTCCGAAGCTTATTTCCTGTTATGCAGTAAACATATTCAGGCCGTCTTTCCCTTTGTTCTATCATCAGTATTTTCCATTTGCCCGGAATTGATTTCATCGACCACATTTCAAACCAACTTTCGGGTCAATTTAGTCTCCCTTGTGAGCTCAAGCAACCTTCCTCGCTTTTCACTTCCCTCATGATCGTTGCATTATTTGCAGACATATTCAGGCGGAGATTCTGTACTTTCAGGCAAGTCATTTATTTTTTCCCGTCGAGATAATCCATCCAACAAAGGAGTTTCCCCCCCATATTCCTGCTTGGTAAATCAGCCTTTTAATGAGCCTTTTATGTAGCAGTGGCAAATGCCCTCTGGCAGTCCAGGTACTTGTGCTACAATTTCCACCTCAGCCCCGACCCAGGGGATAGAATTCTGTATCTCCAGATTAGGAGGTAAAAATGAACCATAATTCAGGTTCATTTCATTCGAGTGTAGGAATGCAGGAAAAATAAACCAAAATCGATTTCTATCAGTTTTATATATAAGACGAGGAAAAAATGGCCAGAAATTCAGACAGTCTCTCCAGAGGTTGCTGAGCTGATATACACTTTAGTTCTTCTTCAACCGTTTTTACGCGAATAGTAAGTACCCAAGGTATACCTACGCGAATAGTTAGTACCCATGGTCTACCTACACGAATAGTACGTAGTTAAGTTGTAACTACGCTCATTGTATGTGACCAAGGTGTACCTACACGAATGGAGTTACTATACACATTGCGGCCCAAGTGTCTCCCCGTTAGTGGTAACCCAAGAGTTTACACCATCAGCGATGCAAGTGTCTCCCATCTAGTGGGACCATGTCTCCAACTCTCATATCTGTCTTCCCACTATTGGTACCCCGTTTTCTCCCCACTGTTCGTAACTAAACATCTTCCCAATGCTATTATTTTTTTAATCTCCCCACCTCTAGTTCCAGAAGGTTTACTATATCACCCCCTGCTTTAACTACACCGTCACTAATACTGCATAAGTTTTTAGAGGTAAGAATTTTCTGAGAAAATCTCAAAGCCGATTAATGAATGAATTCCTGTCCTTATGGTCACTTCCAATATGGCTTTTCTCCCAGTAGGTTCCTTCAGAAAATGACAAGGAAGGCGAAACGGCTGTGGTTTTTGTTATTCTTGTCAGCTGCAGCAGTGATTATGGTAGCAAGGCAGCCAACCTACTCCACAAGATGGCATCGCCCTTCAGTTCCGTATCACATTCCCCAGCCTGACTTCTCCAGATCCCGTAAGTTATCAATTTTGCATCCTTCTCTCCCTTTTCAGACAGGCAAGGTTACCTAGTCTCCATAATCACTAGTTCTTGGTTAGGAAATACAAGTTATCCGCGTAGGAGTTGCCCGGTCTATACACTGGGTGGACCTGTCTTGTATAGTAGAATGCCGTTATAGATACATCATTTTCAC
>JAUUDY010232083.1:0-12509 GCA_032361765.1 Panulirus inflatus
ACGATGGACACTACTACAATACATGGGCGCCATACCAAAATACATGATGGACATTATACCATGATACATGATAGTTACCATCCCATGCTCTATAAAACCATACCAAGACCCATGATGGGTATCATATCATAAAGCAAGGAAAGTATACATAATGTTGACACCATATCACAATTTCTGAGACGGGAGAAACAAAAAGAATTTGTACGAAAGTCAAGACATGAGGGTCGACTTAATTATATTCACGTTCAATATCGAGTTACACAGTCAGGGGTTACTCCTATTGATCTAGCTTTTAAGAAATATTGGTGGTTAGTCTATTCGAACTCCATAATGGGACAGGTATCTGTACAAAAGAAATGCATAGTAGTAATAACAATTCATAATCTCCCAGAGATTTTTAACGAGCCAACTCATAATCATCCTAAGAATCTTTAAGAGACCAAAAGCAATATACAATGATAGCAATGAGAAATCACGATGGTACATAAAGCAGTGCAATATGCAAGCCTCAGAAACAGTAAAGTACTTAAAAACCCCAGGATTTCAATTATAAAGAGAGACTGAGTGAATTTAGATTCTCAAGGGGATGCAGTCATGGATACACAAGGTCTTAAGAGTACATACAAGAAAATATCCTGTATCAGTATATCAAAGAACTCATTAGAATCAGTGGGACTTATTGTAGTCATACAGGATTTTATTTCTACACATATTAGAAGCATATGACAAGACACTGTTTTCATAGTATAATGTAAGAGAAATCAATAAATGATACAGTATGAATATAAATGAATGTGAATGGGATAAAAAAAAAAGAGGACAACAACATACTGGAGATTAATCAATGAAAGGATCTGAAACACAAACTAGAGTGAGATCTCTAAGGGCAATAATTAACAACAATATGAATGTATACTAGGAGAAAATTACATAATAACTGATGGGATAATACTAAATAAAGAGAAAGATAGCACAATACGGTACACACAAAGAGACAAAAACAGCAGAAGTTACACTACCATCCAACACATATAAAGGTCCTTCAAATTATTCTTTACATTTTCACTCACCCTCTTCTTTGCCTGTTACCACTTCCCCATCTGCTCCCCTTACTGATGGCCCCATTGGTCTCTTGTACTCCTCCTAATACTCAATTCCTTCCAAAACAATTTTTATTTCCCCTTTAGTTTGGCAATAATCTCTCACCCTAATGCTTGCTTTCCCTCTTTTTCATCCCTTGCACCATCTTCTTATCCTCCAGCTGCTTTTTTCTACTATCCACCTACCAATCAACTGTACTCCTACCCTGCAAGTAATTCCCATACACCTTTTGGTTTTCTTTCACTAGCAACTTAATTTCCTCATCCCATCACTCATGACTCTTTCTTAAGCTCCAACATGCCACCTTCCACATACCAAGCATTTCCCCAGCACATGTATGCGATGCTACCCCAGGTACCTTTGATTCTTCATGCACTCCACTAAAGTATATATATTGTGATTAATAGATGGAATCATTCTTCACAATACAGGAGTCAAACATTTACATACCTTACTGAAGTAACCAATTATATGGCAACCTTCACCATCGGCTTGTGTCATGATGTAGAAGAGAAATGGCTCAACATCATAGTAAAGAGTTTTATGGTCAAGAAAAAGCATAGCCAGCAGGCACAGATTCTGACAATAGATCTTGTATTTTTTGCCATCAACCTCCCACACTGACAATTTGTCTTTTCTGTAAAGAAGAGAGAAAATAAATATGAGAAATCTGAGCAAGTAAGATGGCTTAACCTTCTGAGCCTATGATGGGAACAATCTGAATGTACAAAGTCTCTTAAGTCTTACCCATACCACACAGACAGCACAGTTAAAGAGGAAACTCAACCAGCTTCAAATGGAGTTACTTTATGCTTGCTTCTTAAACGTTTGAACACATTTACTAAAATCTGACTAGATGACAGCACTTACACTTCAAGCCACTTTGCCACAACATAAGTCAAAACTTGTCTATAATGGAGAGAATACTTAGGGTTGAAAGGGATCATAGTGAGTATTTTCAGTACGCCACGTCTAGGCTCTGAGAAGTCTCTCAAACTAAAACTGAAGTTTCAGCCAGATAAGTAAAGATGTATCAGTTAAATGGGTGTTGGCTACCCACTCACCTCAAGCATTAATTCATGGTCCATTAGCTATCAAAAGGTCATTAAAGAGATCATGAACATTATATTCTGAAACCACATACTGGCTAGTAGAGCAAATAATATCTCCTTTCCTCACACATTAAAGTTGTGGAATATTCTTCCTTCTTTCCTCTCTCCCTCTTCTCATAAACCTCACATCTTAAAAAGTCTGGTCTATAAACACCTGAGGAGCTCAAACAAATTTTTTCAATCTTTTTCTCAAGCTCTTCATATTTTTTCTTACCCAAAATGGCCACAATTGGGGTACTTTTTGGCCTTGTCATGTACGTAGGCTACTATAAAAGAAAAAACAGTAATGTAAAAAATAAAATGCCTAGGAACAAAAAATGAGGAGCTTGATCCCCATGTCCTACAAAATGAATGCTAAAGTCTAATCTGGACTGAAAGTAAATAAAGCATTCACCTACAAACAACTAAAAATAATCTTTGAAAATGTGCAGTAATCTCTGGCTTTCTACTTACTGACATTGTGTCAGTCTCAAAGCTTATATCCACTAAACATGGATAAAGGACATCTAAAATTCATGTGCTTTGTTAACCCTTAAACTTTTATCAACAAACATGTATAATTTACTGCTAATCTAGTCAAATGATGACTTAAAATTTCTTGCCATAATTTGATCTTAGTGCAGTTTACCTTCACTATGGGTGAGTGTGTATGTGTGTCTTTTCTCCCTTCCTCCAGCTGGCTGGATAGGCATCTCAACAAGTGTATATAAATTTTGAACATTACAGAAAAGTAAATATTGATATGTTCTTGGTGCCTATGCTTCAAGTCATTTTCTGAAGTAATAAACTATAAAGAGTGCATAAACATGTATGAGTGTCATGGTTTTTCACCACAATGGTAAAGAAAAAGTGCCTCAAGAAACATAAAGCAATGCAATTATTCTGTGAAAGTGTGCATGCTTAGATGAGGAGTGTTTTCAAGTAAATTAATACTAATAAATGAAAAAACTGAACTTTGTTAATTCCTTATAATACTTCTGTCTCCTGGAACATAATTACAAAGTGCAAGAGAAAAAACACACCAGCTACACTGCCTTACTTGCATGCAGCAGTGTGCTACAGGTAGCACTCAATGCACAGCACCCAGCAGTAGGAGCAACTTTATGAGCCAGTCAGAGCCACTATGAGTAACTTCCCACCTTATATTGCATTTTCTTTTGTTTTGCATGAAAAATTAACATTTCTGTAAGTATACATGGGTGAATAGGGATGAGTGCCATTGGGCAATATTGGATTATGTGTTATGCTATAGGCATGCAAAGGAAAGGTCACTGGACGTGAATAAATGATGTCTGATCATTTCCTGATGGAAGTGTGAAACTTTGAAGTGATTTGGGGAAAAAAAAGGAACAAACTAATGTGTGTGAAAGAATAGATGAAAGTGAGTGAGCTTAAAAAAAGAGGCCTGTGTGCAGAGTTACCAAGAGAGATTGAGTGATGAGTGGCATAGAGTAATAGCAAATGAAATGAAGGGTGTGGAGAGGAGTGGAGGGTATATGCATAGGGAGGCAGTGCTTGGATGTGCAGTTGAAGTGTGTGGAATACAGAAAGTGGAAAGTGAGTGTATGAGAATGGTTAGCGGTGGGATGACAAAGTTAAACTACGTGTGAAAGAGAAAAGGAGAGTCTATGGATGATACCTGCAGGAAAGGAGCACAAGTGATTGGAAGATTTACAATAGGAAGTGGCAAGAGGTCAAGAGAAAGGTAAGTGGCCTGAAAAAGAGGGCAAATGAAAGATGGGGGAGAAAGTATTAATGGATTTCTGGGAGAAAAAGAAATTTTTTTGTAAGTGAAGTGAAATGTGTGGAAAACAAGAGAACATGTAGGAGTAAGAATGAGGGGAGCAGGCATAGAAGTGGTAACTGGCATAGAAGAGGCGAAAAGGAGATGAAGAGAGTATTTTGGAGAACTGATGAATGTCCTGGATGATTGGGTAGCAGATGTGTGCTTTAGATGAGGTGGCATTTGGAATGAGAGTCCTTCCAAATGGTTTGATCAAAAGAGAGGGGGTAATGAAAATCTTGCACAAGATGAAGTGTGGCAGTGATGGTATGGGACGATATGAAGTTGAGTTTCCTAAGGAAAAGGGGTGACAATGTTAATGACTGGTCCGTCAGGCTATTTAATGTTTGTATGGTGCGGTGCCTGAGGATTGGCAAAATCCATGTTTAGTGCTTTTATATTATGGCAAGAGGGACAAAATTGAATACTCAAATTAAAGTCTCTTGAGCATACTTAGCAACATGTATGGATGAGTGGTGACTGAGAGGGTAGTGGCATGAACAGAACATCTGACTGGGGAGAAGCAGTGTGGCTTCAGGAGAGGCAAAGGGTATGTATACAACATGTTTGCCTTAAAGAATTTGTGTAAGACATACTTGGAGGAAGAGAGTGAATTGTAAGTGGCATTTATGAATATGGAGAGAGTTTATGACAGGGATGACAGAGAGGCTTTGTGGAAATTGTCAACAATATATGACACAATGGGAAAATGGTTAAATAAAGTGAAGATCTCTTACTAAAATAGTAGAGCATGTGTATGAGTAGGAAGGGAGAAGGGTGAGTGGTTCTCAGAGAAGTAAAATATGTGTGATGTCACCATGGTTTCTTAATCTGTGGACATGGCATTGATAGAGATGAATGAAAGGGTCTTAGAGTAAGAGGCAGGTCTATTACATGCTTGGGATAGGGAGGACTGGGAGGTCAATCAATCACTATTAGCAGATGACATGACTCTCATGGCAGACTCAAGAGAGAAACTCCTGGAGGTGATGACAGAATGTAGGAAAGTGTGCGAAGGGAGGAAGTTGAGAGTGAATGTTAACAAAAAAAAGGTGATGAGATGCAGCAGGGAGATACGATAAGATCAGAATAAGTCTGAATGGGGAGGGGGAGGACTTGAAGGAAGTGGAGTGCTATGTATACCTTCTGGTGGACTTGGAAGCAAATGGAACCATGGAAGGTAAAGTCTGTCATTAGATGGGAAAAGGGGCTAACTTCATGGAGTAAGGAGTGTGTGTGGAGATACCACTAAGGTCAAGATAGGTATATCTGAAGATATAGCTGTCCTGACAGTATTGTATGAAAGTGAGCTTTGGGCCCAGAATACAAACGAACAAAAGTGAGTGAATGTGTCAGAAATGAAGTGCCTGAGTACAAAATGTGGTGTAAGGCAGGTTAATCACAAAAGAAATGACAGTGTAAGAGACAAGTGTGGTAGTCTGTGGAGTATGAATGAGGACCTGACCAGGGTGTGCTGAAACTGTTTGGACATATGGAGAGAATGAGCTGAGAGACTACCTAAGAGGATATACATATAAGAAGTGGAGGGAGCAGGTAGGAAGGGGAGACTGAAGGAGATGGAAGGATGGAGTGAAACAGGTTTTGAGTTGTCAGAACCTGAACACTAAGGAGGGTAAGAGGCATACGTGCAACAGAATGAACTGAAGCCCTGAGGTATACAGGGCGAAACATGCCATCAACGAGCTAAAGCAGGACATATGTAGTGGTCAGGAGAAAGCTGAACCAGGTCATATGATGTGGTCAGGGGAAACCATTTAATGGGCTGAGGGGCTTGGCCATGGATGGGAAACTCTGGGTTTGGTATAGTATATGTGATACTCTCTTAATGTGGAAAGAAATAGTAACAAGAATAAAAATAATTTTTCATGTGCACAGCAAGGTAGCCATAAATTTACATTGCACAGGTCAAAAATGATAAACATATGCATTACTAATATAAAGATGAATGACTTAAGAATCTATTAAAAAATAGTATAAATCACTTATGGTCCTCATTCTTCATATACCTATCTAAATTTCTGATGCCTTTTTACTTCCTAGAATAATCCATGAGGTGGAGCTAAAGATCCTTAGGCTGCCCTAACCAAACACACCTTCGTAACAAGATACAGCCCCGACACTCTCTTGGGTCCTTCCACCAACATATTCACTCACTTTCTCCTCCTAGGTTGCCATATGTCTTTTCCTCACTCTGTTTTCGTCTACCTTGCTTCCACATATTTCTTTGCCAACCAGTCATCATGCATCGTTTCATCAGGACCAAACCACTTCACAGTATTTCACTTAACCCACCCTGTGACATCACACCCTGCATTTCTTTTTCTAATATCCTACATCTCCTATATCCTTTAGCAATTATTTACTTACTCCAATCTCCTACCACCACAAGCTCTCTTCAGTATTCCAAATCTTAGAACTGTCTTCCCTATTCCATGTTCATGCTATACTGTGAGAGCATTCCTGTCCCTGATTCTTTTACATTCATGTTAATATTTTTTCCTTTCATAATTCTTCCCAAAAATCCAATCACGTTTCTTGCCTGGAGAGCTTTCTTGTATATTTTCTCTTTTCACTCAGCCATGTTTGCATGGTACTGAATCCAGATACATATATTTATCCCTTTCAAACTCTCATACCCCCCAAAAATAAGCATATGTCTTTTTTACCCTTCCCTTTATAACTTTATTCAAATCATTCCCACACCTTATTCCCTTGTTTACTCACCTCCTACCATTCCCTTATCTAACAACTACATTTCTCCAACTCAAGGCATGCCTAACCTTTCATCCTAAAATCTCTATATTAACTATGCTCTCATCCCTTCTCCTCTCATCCCACTGACACTAAAGGCTTCTCAACACATGACCTTATTTCCACTACCACTTTTAGCCCATGGAACCACTCTCCCACAATAATGTTTTCTTGTCTTCATCCATCAGAAGCCTCTGGCTGGGCACAAACAAGCGCACTGCATCCCCTCAGACAAAAGGGTCAGCTTTTCCAGGTGACATGGCACTCGTATGTCTTAACAGCTTCAAACACAATACACTTGTCCCAGATAAGACAAACAGAATAAAAGGAAATCTCTTTAAGATAGCAGTCTTCTCTTTCTACCTCACCCACATGTGGACTGCTAGTATTTTTTCCACAAACATTCAATCTCTTCTTGTCACAGATAACACTTGACAACCCTTAACTCACATAACTCATTCTTTGTAACTCTAGATTTTCCTGTGTTGAGTGCTATGTGTTAGCCCTACCTTTTGGTAAAATGGTAAGAGCAATAGATAGAGGAAGTAGGAAAAAACATTTGGCAGGAGCATAAGGTAGAAACACTGGGTAGAAGTAGTAGGTAAGAACATAAGGTGGCAGCATTAAGGAGAAGTAGGTTGGAACATTAGCCAGGAACATTAGTTAGACAAATTAGGCAAAAGTAATCAGAAGTAGAGGCATCTGGAAAGAGTATGCTAGAGTTGCCCTCTACCAATGTCTTGTCAAGGATGAGACACTAAAGGCTAAGAAGTGGCACTCGAGTTCACCAGCAATGGAGATTCTTTGGTCATGCCACCCTCTTGAGAGAGTTCTTGGAGAGATCAGGCATCAGAGATATAAAAAGATTGATAGATTTAAGTAAAACATGTTGGAAAACTTACAAGGATAACACGAAAGAATTATTAGTAAAAGACAAATGTTTTAATAACAGAAACAAATAAATAAAACATTCTATATGTCACAAAAAATTAATTGGTCTTTTCATACCTAAACAAGAGATGGAAGGTTATATATCAAGATAACCAAATGAATATATATGGAAAAGAATTCACAACAAATGGCAAAAATTAGTCTACAAACAAGCCTAATATACAAATTAACATCTAGAGGATCATCTAATATCAAACCGAGACTGAAATCAATGCAATACTTAAGAAGATCCTCGTGACTCAGTCAACCAAGTTACTTTGCTCTGAATAACATTATAAAGCAACTGCTCTGACTTAGATCTAAGAGAAAAGACTGCATTACAGGAAGGTTGTTCCTTTGATGGCATTTGTTCAGATAGCTATCTTCCTAATCAACCATTTATGACCACCCTGCAATAAAAGAAGACTGGGACTGATTAGTGATGAAAGTGAGGGGAAAAATACTTTGGGCAACCTCCTTTAAACAAATGTCTAGAACAACTAAAATCTCACAAAAAAATTTCCCTTACCTGTATATTTCATCGCCTGGAGGGTGCTTCCACACACATTTGGCTGCATGTCTCTGCAGTATAGTTCTGGATCTCATGTATTTAAGACAAAACTCACAAATGTATATTTTTGGTTGCTGGTTGTAGTCATCAGGGTACTGAGACTGGTACCATGCCTCAATTTGATACCGACCCATCTCAATATAACGAATTCCTTTTGTATCTGGAAACTACATAATCTGACACGCTGTGTGACACAAAGATGATGCTGTTATCAGGAAGGGTTGTCAACCAGAACCTTTTGTTTCAAAGAAGGGTGAGAAAATCACATCATTTGCTGGACAAATGATTAGTCCACAGTTTGTAAGAAATAGATGTTGCCGAGGGGAGAGACAGAGAGGGACAAATTGGGTAGAAATTTGAAATTATTTTCCATTCTGTCTGGTGTGAAGGTGAGGTTCAGGAAGAAAGAGACAAGACTCGAAAAATCGCTTCGTCCATAATTGGTCTAAATGAGATTTTGACATAAGTACATTAAAGAGATTTTGAAGGAGGGGAAAAAAGGGGAATTATAAATTCAGCTGTTTCCTTTGTACACACTCATTACCTCACGCCCGGAATATTGGACAGGACAGACAAAACACACTGCGTCATGCGTTTTGCTGTCCTTCCGTCATGTGAGCCTACGACATGCCAGCCAACCCACTACGACATACCAGCCAACCCACTGCGACATGCCAGCCACCCCACTACGACATGCCAGCCACCCAACTCCGACATGCCACCCACCCCACTACAACATGCCAGCCATCCCACTACGACATGCCAGCCACCCCACTACGACATGCCAGCCACCCCACTACGACATGCCAGCCAACCCACTGCGACAAGCCAGCCAACCCACTACGACATGCCAGCCAACCCACTGCTTTGCACCTGTGACGCAACATCCAACCTCTTACTGGGTTACGTCGCTGTTACGTGCTCATGGCAAAATAAAACACTCGTTAAAGTAGCCTTGCGACAGAGCCAGGAAGACCCTAGAATGGGTGAGTTTAGCAACTCCTCAAAAGGGTGAGTTTCAGCTAATACGAACCATCCTGTGCTTATTCACAGAAGCGCTAGATTATGATTATAATTCCTGTATATAAGTGACTCATTAACATCCACTCGCGCCATTGCCGTCAACATCATACCCTATACGTCTGCCAGAAGTTCGCTGAGGGGGAAATAAAAATCACCCAAGCAACCATCGCTTTTCTGTAGCTAAGGAGCCATCGCTCCTGTGGGAATCATTACGCAAAACGTGATCGGAATCTCCTACCAGTTGCTCCGATAAATCCTGAAGTTGGTGTGAAGTGCATCAGAAATTTCAAAGGGCGAGGGGAAAAGGGAGATCTGAGGTTCCTCAACTTTCTGACGCAACAAACAGTGTTGAAGCCAGGGTTGTGATGTGAGCATCATGAGGACAGGGATTGGTTCGAAGTCCTGTAGTTCCACTTGTTTGAGAGTTCACTTAAGAAAAGTTGACTGGATCAACTTTAGCCTCGTCCCAGTCAAACTCTAAGGACAAAGAGAGAGCTAAGACATCAGTATGAGGTTTAGTTCAACCATTGTCACCATACAGGAAAATGGCAGACTTGGTTTACTTTCCCTTCTTGCAAAATCTGAATGTCAAAACTTTTAGGGAATCTCTCTCAACAGTTTCACTTTTTATCAGAAACTGAAGCCCAAAGAAGTGGAAAAATATTTAAGGCGAACGATTCAGAGGCTGAATAATGAAACAATCTGAAATGTCACAGGCTTCACCATTCATTAATGTCTCTCACTGAAGTAAAAGCCAGTATTTTATCACTGTCAACAATCCTCGGTAAGGAAAGGATCCAAAACGTTTCCACAACATCTCTAAGAATCTTAAAAGAATAACTGGCTTAAGGATCTTAGAAGATAGCTGTTATCTAAGACTGAAGCCAGAGATATAACTGAAATAGTTTCACTTGTACATGAAAATCAGAACAAAAACGAAGGTTGTTTAAGATTGATTTTTAAGTTAGAAATGCTCCTATATCCTCTAACCTAAAGCCCACATTATGTTCAATAAGTATATCTTGGGTATCCCTACCTACTCTTAGAAAAAAAAGGCAAAAAAAAGAGACTGTATTATCTTAGCTTCGTCTTCATCAAAGTCTAGAACCCCTCTCCCCAAAAAAAATAAGACTTGAACATCTTCAGTTTTACATCCTCCATGCCAAGGGGGCGAAATATTAAAAAAGTTAAACTAATGTTTTATAAAATTTGTAAATTCATTATCCTAAAGTAGTTGTCAAACTTTTAAGAAAAATCTAAGTGCTCGACTGACTCCTCCCTGAATAGACTTGTCTATATTTCAGGCATCTGACGAGAAACTGCCACTTGAGTGAGTTCGTTTAAGCTAAACTTAACGAAGAATGCAGGCTCGTTAGTTACTTCATGTAATCTCCTTCATCCTCATCCACTCCCCGACAAGGACTGGTCCACACACACACACACACACACACACACACACACACACACACACACACACACACACACCTCTCTCTTTCTCTCTCTCTCTCGGTAGCGCAAGGAAACAGATGAAAGAATGGCCCAACCCACCTACAACACACACACACACAGACACACCCACACACACACACCAGGACACAGTGGTCAGCGTTGCATGCTCCACATTTCCCAGACCCGTAGCGCACGTCGGGTTAATTTTCCAGTAGTTGATGTGTGAAAGCCAGACACACGAGCATTGGCTGTTACGATACCCACCTTTTTTTCTCTCTCTCTTTCCTGGAGCACCAATGCTCTGGCGTTCCCTCTTTCGTCTTTCCCCTCTTCCTATAGCCTTTCCAGCTTTAAGAGACGAATCTTCAAACACCTGTGGAACTCTAATTAATTTACCTGGTAATGTTTTCCCACACCCTTCACATTTTCTGTACGATTAAAGTATGCTTATGTCAGTGCCTAAGTCAACCGTTAACGAAAAAAATGATGAAGAGGATAAAGAAAAGCAGTAATGAATAAGGATGAAAACGATTAGAGAGAAGAAAAAGAATACAAAGAAGGTTGAGCGTTCAAGAAATAAATCAGGAAATTTATAAGCCATTAAATAATTTTTTATTGCATCTCGCTTAGATAAGTCAGCGAGGACAGTGTAGGTCAGAGGTGAAGATAGAATGAAAAATTCATTTCCCTGTTCTAGACATTTCATGCTGGAGACGAGAAAGAGAGAGAGAGAGAGAGAGAGAGAGAGAGAGAGAGAGAGAGAGAGAGAGAGAGAGAGAGAGAGAGGTTGTTGCAAGTGTTATAAGTGGGATATGAAGTAGGTAGAAATTGTAAGTGTTTTTGGTGTCCAAAAAAATGGGCTTTATGGTGTTTATCCACGCGGTGAGTTGCTGGCATGAGTGAGAGATCAAGGGGTAAGTGTTAATGCCAAGGGTTTTGTGTGTGTGTGTGTGTATGAGGGTGGGAACTAAAGAGTATTGCTGGTTAAATTGTCATGAGAATGTTACACGAGGTTACTGCTGGAAATGACTAGTTCTATGACATTAAGTAGAAGGTATATTCCGAAGTAGAAAGCTTGTGTCTAATTTTGTGTCTATGACAAATACTGTCGCTAAGTGTCAGTTTTCCCGATATTTATGTACTCATGATCGTCTTTACGTTTTCTTAGACGCCTAACTATTTAACTCTAAGTCTGTTAAGGAGATCATTTGCTCGCCTTGTCATAAATCTCGCTTCATCCACCCACTCATCAACCTCCTTCCCCAGAATGTCTTCTCTTCTTAAAGCCCAAATGCCCACGAGAGCCCAAAATTGGCTTGAATATACATGAGAAATTTAAGACCATTTCTAAAATCAAACATATGTTAATTCTGTCAATAAAAAAGAAAAACGATGGACAAGAAAAAGAACTTGGAATCTTTCCCGCAGAAAAATTCTCTGACAACCTTGGGTAACCGAATTTGACTTGATTTACATAATTATCAATGTTATAAGTTGTAATCACATTATTTTCAAATGGGCTTTTCATGATTTTGATTCGCCTCGGAGTAATTGCTTTACGGGACACAAGTGATTACATTTCTGATAACCGGATTCACATGGCTCGTGGGAGTATAGCGAAAATGCGTAAACTAAAGTACGTTTAAAAATGAGGCAGGACGCATGCGCAAAATGATGACATTTTCTTCTCCTAACCTCCGGCATAACTCGACATTTCAAGCACACACACACACACACACACACACACACACGTGTCTGAGTTTCCTCA
>JAUUDY010232194.1:0-10800 GCA_032361765.1 Panulirus inflatus
ACACATCTCTCTTACCCTTTCATTACTTACTCGATCAAACCACCTCATACCACATATTGTCCTCAAACATCTCATTTCCAACACATCCACCCTCCTCCGTACAACCCTATGTATAGCCCATGCCTCGCAACCATATAACATTGTTGGACCTACTAATCCTTCAAACATACCCATTTTTTCTCTCCGAAGTAACGATCTCTCCTCCCACACATTTTTCATTGCTCTCAAAACCTTCACCCCCTGCCCCACCCTGTGACTCACCTCCGCTTCTATGGTTCAATTTGCTGCTAAGTCCACTCCAACATATCTGAAATACTTCACTTCCCCCAATTTTTTTCTATTCAAGCTTCATCCCAATTGGCTTGTCTCTCAACTCTACTGAACCTAATAACCTTGCTTTTATTCACATTCACTCTCAACTTTCTCTTCTCACACACTTTTTCAAACTCAGTCACCAACTTCTACAATTTCTCCCTCGAATCAGCCACCAGTCCTCAAAGGATTCCACCTTACCCTGTTCCTGCGTGGTCTTTCTTTCCTAGCCCTTTGGTGATCACTTGAGCCATTTAAGTGGTCAAACGAGCTGTTGCTATAAGAGGTATATACAAATACACTCGTCCTTTTAGAACCTGACGATAACATGTATCATATTGAAGGTGTAGACTTCTGCCCCTTGCGAGATTTCTACTCAAAAGCTGTTTTGAGAATAGCAGCATGACTTACGTAGTTCTGCCTGTGATATGGAAACCTCTTTACTCATAACTCTTACCTGAAACCAACACTCATTTTCTTCCACACGCCCTTTATCTCAATGAATTATGAGCATTCATCTCACTATCAACAAAGCATAGTGAATAACTTTCAGTTTAGGGTGAATATACGTCCTGTGGCGGGTCTCTTTGTCTGGCGGAACGTGGTAACTCTCCAGAAACGTTCCAATAATTCTCAGCTTCTCGTCACTCACGAGGGTGGGAGATGTTGAGTCTCCTATAAAGCTACATCACGGGAAAAGGAGGAGGAGGAGGAGGAGGAGGAGGCGCGCTCCCCTCTCAAGTTGTGATGCCATTAAAGGTTAAGATGTACGTCCTGCCTGGCCCACGATAGCCCAGCGATAGATAAATGCTGGCTCCCAGCGCACACACACCCCATTGACTCAGCGTCCTGGAATCTTGTTGGTTAAAGGGGGGTAAAAAAAAAAAAAAAAAAAAAAAACGCTGGAAATGTCATCAGTACGTGGGAGACTTTGCTGGAGAATGGAAGAGAGTATAGATTTTTATATAGGTATATATATATATATATGTGAGGATGGGGGGATTTTACCTCTGGACTCGCCATCTTTTACGGCTGTCCAGTAGGTAATGTTGCACGGTGAGGGAACAGTTCAGTTAGCAAATGATAGATTGAGTTCTGTTCATCATCAATCGAAGGAGCAAACTCCCATGGCCATCAATAGCTCAGTCCACACTTCGGCCGACAGCACAGTATGGTATTTGGTGATCCTTCGGGTGGATTGCGTGAGATTACGACAGACCCACCGCTTGTGTTGATTTCCCTTCGCCTTAGGACTAAAAGATTTTGTTCTTGTCCTCTCTGAATGATGGTGTCAAGGCTAGAAACCAGACAGACCCAGGAAGGGAGGGGAGAAGGTGGGGGAGAGAATACACATAGACACCAGAGAGGGGAAAATCAACTTCATCCTTCAAGCTAAACGGTTGTCTGAGTTTGTCAGTCATTATCATGCGTGGTGAGTCCAGGCTTGGAGGGAACTTGGGGGCAGGGTTCTACCAGTATTGTGCTTCAGACACAGTAAACACCACAAACATAGAGAAGTCAGTTTAACGCAGTTGGTGAGGATAGAGAATCGCTTGCAGTCATACTATCTATCTTTTCCAGTTCAACATCTACTCGAGGATCATAAGGATGGCAAATAGTTCTGTCTGGGGCGCGGATGCTCGAGTGAGAAGCTGTGAAATCACCGAGGTTGCTTTCAGTGTGGTGACGGACGACAGGACTGAGTCTTCATGGTAACTCAGACTATGATCTGAGCAGAGACCCTATGAGCGAGATGAGATCAGATTGTCTATGGAATACCATACTTTCGAAGCACAGTGGCAGGAGTCGCACCCTTCGTGTTAACATTTCACCAACCAGCGTAGTCGCGGGGCTCACTGGGGTTGCCTGGAGATAATACTGTGTATTCATGCTGTCACTGAAGAGGAATATTGATATGAACATCATATGGCAACATGCGGGATTTAAATCGTCGCCAGACGGACTATAGTGATGTAATATTATTCTTTTTTTTTCCCTTTACTAATCATGTAAGTGTTTTCTTTTGCTTCCTACGTATTAGCTCTTTTATCCGGAGTATCACCTTTCAGAACTGAATGATTTATTGATAAGACAGATACAACGTACTGATCTATCACTTTGGCGTTTTGAAAGAAGAAAACGAGCTGAAATTCAACTTTAGCCGCTCAGTTCGTGATAGTTTCAATGAATCAGTTTAAACGACATTCACATAACGGTGTTGAATGAGGGATTTTAAGAGAACTTGATTGGAAGCAATAAAGTTTATATTCTTCTTTTTCATTGACGGTATTTCAAAAGGATTTTTGAAGAGGGTTTGTTGAAAGGCATGTTGTTACGTTGAACGAATGATGCTATATGTTGAAGGGGAAATTTTCCCTGTGAAATATTGTTTTGCGGAGGTCGTACGCAATCCACTCGCTTCCCAGGAGGGTCTAGATAAAGTCTGGATGATAGAGCTGGAGTGACAGTGGAATTTAGGGAATATCAACAAGTGAAATGATGTTTTGCGTGATTGGATCCTTCATGTCGTGGGGTCTGGGTACTGCAGTAAGTCAATCATCGTACTAAGGCGCCTACTTAAAACCTGTACATTGCCATAACGCGAACAGATGAATATTCTCTTTTGAATAACATTAATACCTATTCTCATAAGGCAATTACACTGGTTCAAATGTTAAGAAAGATATCACGAAGACAAGTACATCGGAAGATGCAGAATTCACATAATGGAGAAGATGAGAAAGAAGCTGTTCAAAATGATGCTTACGACTAGATTATGTTGAACAGGCGAGGCTAGTGAGTAGCGCTCACCGCACAAGATAGAGGGACACACAGACTGGCAGTCATTCAGTCAGATGGCTGCGCTACAGTGAGAATAGGGGAAAGGAAGTTCTACTGTGGAGAATCATGTTTTACAGGTTTACACTCTGATGACACGACCTTCCCGAAGGTGACTTTTCTCTCAACCACGAAACTGTGGCACAAGAGCCTACCGTTCAGAGTCTTACAAACGGACTCGATACCATGACTTAGGCCTTCAAAGACTCACTCATCACCTTGAGTCAGGCCTTCAAAGACTCACTCAATACCTTGAGTCAGGCCTTCAAAGACTCACTCAACACCTTGAGTCAGGCCTTCAAAGACTCACTCAACACCTTGAGTCAGACCTTCAAAGACTCACTAAACACCTTGAGTCAGGCCTTCGAAGACACACTCAACACCTTGAGTCAGACCTTCAAAAACTCACTCAACGCCTTGAGTCAGGCCTTCAAAGACTCACTCAACGCCTTGAGTCAGACCTTCAAAGACTCACTCAACACCTTGAGTCAGGCCTTCGAAGACACACTCAACACCTTGAGTCAGGCCTTCCAAAACTCACTCAACACCTTGAGTCAGGCCTTCAAAGACTCACTCAAGATCCGTGTATGACCTGGATCTTGGCTGACTACCATCTCCTGCGGCAGAGGAGGACAAGAAACACAGCTCAGGAACAACAGAACGTCTATTTTTATGCGTCTCTCTGAAGCCTCGTAGCCTATCAGCCCAGTCTCAAGACAGCCGTTGCTTACCAGATGGCAAGAATAGAAATCATAATAGCAGCGATCCACGCGTGACACAAGAACCTAGTCGTATATTTTGTCTTTTTCTGTCGTGTTATGTTTGTGGACCCTGTGTGGCCAGCTAGGGCGATACGCAGTCCCTCCGAAGCGGACAACATCTTCGTCGGCATTTTATTGGAACTTGTTATGATGACGACCGCGCTTGAGCACACGTCTATCATTGTTCTTATGAAACATTATCTAATCTTAGGTAAATGGCGGGAGTATTTTCTTTTTTCGTTAGAGAGCATTATCATTGGGTGAGGACTCGTAAGTTAATGCTTTTGAAAAGACAGTAAATAAACCCAGAGGAGCTTTGATACCCTCGTATTACTGGAACGTAGTATTGCAAGTGTGCAACAGTCTGCATACATCATGTTCTCATGAAAATATATCGACTTCCAGTAAAGAATATTCTAATCTTGGTCTCCCTCATATCCTGTGACAATATTGGAGGGAGCCGGAGGCACCACCACCACATTACTGGAACATGATAGACCAGGCGTGTATCCGGCTCACGTATATGCACGTTTTCGTAAAAAAAAAAAAAAAAAAAAGAAGATCTATCGACCTCTTGCTGGGAAAAGGGAGAGGAAAGAAAATAATATTAGAACGAAAAATGTTCCTTACCAATCACTAAGGTCCGATGAGTCTTCTTAACGACACTGGTTTACCCTAGCAGTCTTCATCGCGTCTGTATGACGTCATGACACAACCTTAAGTACCAAGAGACGGGAATTGAGCTGTCTCTTTCAAGACAATAGACATTTTTTTTTCTTTCTTGAATAATAGAACATTTTCTCTCGGAGGGAAAATGGGATTATTTTTTTCTTGAATAAGAAAGGGACGTCTAAGGTAATTACAAAACTGCTTTAGAGTTATGGGATATGCCTTAGAAAATGAGGGAATTTCTGGCAGAAAGAGAATATGTATCTTGGAGGAACGACAGATGTCTTAGTGGAAGGAGCATTTCTCTAAAGATTTCTTGCAGGAAGAGAAAGGAGGAATCTTGGAGGGGCGTCAGGTATCTTGGAGGAAGGTGGATTACTTAAAAAAACAAATTCAAAGATTCTTATTCTTTTTCTTTACAGAGATCAAAATACCTTCAGACTTTAAATTAAAGTGTTTTTCTTTTTTAAAGTTTCTGAATATCAGCTTCTATGGAAGATCGTGTGTAGATCGATGCTTGTGATTTTTCACAGAAGTGTGAACTATTCCATAACGTTAAGCCTACTGCAAATGAAAAGTTGTTGATGGCAATGTACATCACATGATTCTTTTCCCGTTCAGTATCCTGTCACGGATTCGCCATGACTTAATATTATGACATCAAACAAGTGGTTCACACGTCCAAATGAAGCTCAGGTAACAGTGGTGTGAGGGAGTGACGGGTGTTTCCATGTAGCGGGGTCGGGGACTGTCAACAGGAGGGTGTTTGGTGTCTGCCGCCTCCCAGGGTTACCAAGTTTGACTTACACTCACTCACGGAATGAAACATTGTCTTCAGGCACACACTTTGTGCGCAACATGTAATCTTGCACAGGAAAAATGTCATCTTCGTTATTTTTTCTGAACGAAGATTACTGTTTACTTATGTCATTAAGGCGTCGAGGTGTGAACGACTATTTCGGCTGGCGCCCTTCTTCTCCAGCGTGTCAGCTGCCGGCCTGGCCACGCACCGCTGGACTTCCCTTTCCTTAGTATTATTTGCTGAAAACCCAGATAACATTATACTGATGCATATTTCCTATGCCTCTAAGTATGTTGGACAAAGATTCTAATTTAGCGCTGCCACGGAAGTGAACTAGACAAACTGTTCCTTTCTCAACACAGCGTCCACAGTTTGCTTTAATGCCTTCCTCTGAGAAATATATATTAATCTTACATCATTATGCCATGTGTCGAAATCACTTGTATAATTTCCCTGAAAAAAATAATAAACTTTTAACTCCCTTTCCATGAACTGTCCATGTCACTACCGCACAAAAACAGGGTGAAAAATAGTGTGAAAATCATATCATTATACTTGAATAAAAAAGTCTGTACATCTGCCTTACGTGTAATTCTATATGATTCTACAACATTTTGAAACTAAATAGAAAATTAGGATATTACATGAAAAAAAATGCAATAGCATTATTCTCATGGTTTTGCAATATTTCTAAAACGAATAAAAATCGAAATAATTTCATTTGAATAAAATATGTGCATCAACATTATATGCACGGCGGTGCAACATTTATATAACGCATGGAATATCAAAATCAATTTACAGTTTTTTGTCTACAAATAAAGTACAGCGAAATCAATTTGCGTCCCTCTCTTCCCTCCAATTTCAGACACCCACATGAGGGTGGTACCACCCAGGTTGGGAACCACTGACCTCGGCAAAAATGCTATAAATGCATTACCTTCAGTTAGCAGAGATGAATTTTAGTATTCTTTGATTTTGCGATTATAGTAATAAGGAAATCTTTGAAGTTCAGGGAAAACCTGGAGATACTGTACCTTAGACATTTAATGAAATCAACAAAACCTATGAAAACCACTAAACAGCCAATATTTTCCTGCTTATTCTATATATCTGAAGCAATATGTTATAGTACTTGTTAACACCCACTTGCTGCGTATTGTTTACATTCATGTCCATTTATAATTGGATTGTGACACTGTTTTGTATCAGGTACATCACTGAAGTTTAAGGTTAAACTGAGCTGCTCGATGTTAGGTGGTTTTCATAGGGTCTGTTGATTCCTAGAACTGTCAGCTTCCTCAATCCCTCATCTTCCTGATCTTCACAGCCCTGTATTACTTTCCGTAGGCACACAACAGCTGTGTAAGCGTTTTAAGCGCAAATACACAATGTGGTCTCGCAGAGAGGTTGATATATAACGACTTAAAACATAGAAATGTAAGGTAAGCTTCGGGTATCAGGGTAATTTAGGGGAGATAGTTAAATGGTCTGTTGATTCCTGGACGCGCTTCACAGATTCTTTATTCTTTAACATCACGTTTTCCTCGATCTTCATAACCCTCCCCACTAGCTATCGGCCTGTTCTGTATCGAAGCATAAATAGCAATGGATTTTTCGAGTAATACGGGGTACCAATGATGTAATGCAGGGAAATGCATGACGCCAATAAACATAAAACTAATTTGGCAAGCATTTGTTTTTTCTGGCGCAGAAGGTTTTTGTTCCTGAAATTCAGCTTAACATGTATAAAGGGTATGACAGATACGCATTCCAGCTCTCAAAATCCACTCCACTCTATTGACACCACTATCGTCTAGTACTATCCAGAGATAGAGTGGCGACGCTTCACTGAATGAAATGTTACAATTTGGTGATGAATTAAGCAATAAACTTACATAATCAGGAGATCTGGAGACACTGGTGCTGGTGGGTCCGTGTTGAACGGTTGGGAACAGCCAATCCTCACTGAACCTGCCTGAATAAACCTCCCAAAATCACTACCACTTTCCTGATGATCCAGTCGTAATCAACAGGTTTACTGCACCATAAAACCAAATGTTGCACTTAAATGCATGTTGGAAAATTATTTCCCTAATGATCTTGGAGTCTGCCTTACTGAGGCAGTGTATGATCGGCTATGACCCTCAGGAATTTTCTTTTTGGGGGGCAACAAGGTGAAAACTTCGATTCGAAATAGATTGTGGGACAGAGGTTCAAAGTCTCTCTACAGAGGTTCAATGTCTCTGTACAGAGGTTCGAAGCCTCTCTACATAATTTGTTTACAATCAATAAGCACAGGTGGCAAAGTGCGACGGCTGTTTAAAGAGATTACGGTGTAAGCCACGTAAAAGTGGAGTCTGCTTACAGGCAGTATGTGAACATCACCGACAGTACCATTACTCCGGTGGGATCCCAGCGCCAGGGACGTGTCATTACGAGATAGACAGATAGATAGATAGATTGAGATAAACAGAGAGAGAGAGAGAGAGAGAGAGAGAGAGAGAGAGAGAGAGAGAGAGAGAGAGATCGCCACCCCCTTCGGCTATGCAGTAAAAAATAATCATTGATGTTATATATTTCCTACATTAAACCTAACCTTTTTAGTCCTTCGAAAGGAATGATAGATTTCTATGTATGTTAAAGTTTCAGTGATTTACTCTAAGAGACCAATGAAAGAACCTTGACATATCTACCACCTCCCTACAACACCAATAGAGCTTAATGAAGTTTTCTCAATCTGCAAAATTACATTAGTTTGTGTCATGAAACACAACTCGCTTAATTGTCGTAATGATCCACTTTAACGTTATCAGGTACCATAAATCTAGCTTTGTTTAAAAATGCTCACCGTTCTCATTATCAACTTACTTCTGCAGAACAGCTGTATTCAGTATTATGTAATTTGACTAATTTAGTGATTTATTTCATCTTTTCTATGAATGTAACACCGATAAGTTCTCAGATCCTGGCTGAGTGCCTGACCATGTGAGACGAGCCAGCGATGGTGCCTCGCCTTCAACAAGACTGGTAGGGATGCAGAGCAACACAGCTGAAGCTCACTTGTTACAACGCTGCTTCACACCTTGGGTTGTGGGTTCATGTTGCTGAGGGAAGTACGTGTGGAAGTTGATGTGAAAATTTCCAAGTTAAGTCATACTTACAACAGTACAACAGTAACAGTATCCGTGCATCATCATCAGCGTACTTCACTGTGGACGAGGGACAAAGTTGAATGGCTCCTGTATATCTGGACTGCCAGAGAGAAACATATGAGGCTGGTAAGGAAGCTGAATCTTTGGGCTAGAATATACGGGAGTCTCCTTCCGTTGACAGAAAATGATCTTAGTGAAAGATGAAAAAGGATTAGCGTCGGATAGATCTCAGTGTAGGTTGGGGTCACCAGTGGCGTGTCCCAGCGTCCAGTTTTGAACCGTTTTTTGATCTTTATGAATAACTCGTCTGAAGGATTGGACTCATTACCTAAATATGTTTGCTGATGATGCTTAGAGGAAAGTCAAGAGTGAGGGGTTCGCATCAGCTTACAAGGATATCTACAGAAACTCCAAAGTCGGTCTGATACCTAGTTGATGAAAGTCAGCTCGAGTAAATGCAAAGTAATGCGGATGGGACACGGTAAAAGAAGGCCTTGGTAACCTGGAAGTAAGCTGCAAGAGTCTGTGTCCCTAACCTGTTATACTTGACCTGTCACCAGAACCCAACCTTATGAGAACTGCAAAGGAGCACATCGTCTGCAGGCAAATACCAAAGCTTCATTCAAGTACATAAAAATTCACGAGGGAGGAGGGGCTGAGGTGAGCCACATAGGAGAGATCGCTAGTAGATCTTGTACCACGAAAGCTGCATGGGTGACCTAGAGAAGGGAATGAGATTCTACGCGTTTAAGAAAGTGAGTTAAGGATTTTCAGAGACCACAGAAGTGAGGACGATCGAACGATAGCTGGAAGGGTTAGGGTGGTCTCCTTTTTTTCGGGATGGGCTGCACCAAGGCATGCTTCCTAGGGCAAGGAAAAGCTAGGGATTTTAAACTAGTCAAAGACAAAATAAGCGAACGGGAATCGGAGCAAGATCAGAACCATACTCCATTAGAATACAAGATGGTATACCAACAGTACCATACACTATGCCCACTTGTACCGGAGACAGAACTCTGAAGAGTGGCGCAAGAAAAGTAAAGGTGAAGCTTTGGCTCAGTAGGAGGAGGGTTAGATACGAAATCGTTGAGGCAAAGAAAGGAAAGATATAGGAAAGAATAGCTTTATTAGCAGAAGAGACAATAATAGACCGATCAGGTCCGAAAAGTAGGACGAAAAGTTGAATTTTGAAAGTTACATGATATACACTGGTTAAGCACGGGAAAGACTTATCAAAAGACATCATATCGGCACACTTACCACTTTAGAGGAAAGTATGAGTCAGTTTGCGATTAACAGTTCTCTAATTCTAAGCAGATATGGAGGCGGTATGAGATCCAGGAAAAGGGAAGACTTTCATGGCTGGACCAATCTGTCCCTGAGGCAACAGGCATCAGAGAAAGAGTGATCAGACCATGACTGAGGGGGTGAGGATGTAGTAGAAAGGACGTCGGACTCCATTTCAGCCATGATGACCTGAGCTATACGATCAGCACAACTTGAGGCTACCCGTGCAACGAGTCAATACTGGCCACAGGAGATATCAATATAAGAACTGCACAAGGATGACCACAGCTCGTACTAAGGAGAGACCAGGAAAGAAAATTGTTGACTTAAAGACATACGGTTTCAGCCGTGGTCTGCTTTTACATAATCTCTCCTTCAGTCCGAGAATCATCTTGGTATTTTGCCTCTGTGCTCTTTTTCCATCTACTTGCGTCTGTTTTTGAAGTACGGTGACCAAAACCTAATCCAGTAATCAAGGTGGAGGACGCAGCAAGCAACAGTAATGAATGAGAATTACTTTCTCAGGTTCGAACTCCCTGGATATGAGGCATAGAATCTTATTCTTTTCTTTACTGTTTCCGTGTACTACCGTCTGGGCTCTTGGTAATCGATGATTACACCATCGAAGACTTTTTGATTTTTTTCCTATGTAGCGCAGCAGAATTCCTACTGTTGACCATCTTTTACTGACCATGTATAGACTTTTGCACTTATCTCTACTAACTTTCATTTGTCGCCTGGTAACCCAATACACCAGTCTGTGTGTGGCAGACGGCGGGTGTAGACGTTCACTTTCTTCTGTGGCTTAACTTCCACACTTGGCAATAGAGAAAGAGTAGCTCCTTGAGGCACGCCACTTGTTACCATTCTGAGGCCTGATCTTTAATCACTACTTCACTGTTGATGGCCAGCTAACCAATATTCTTACCACCGACGTACAACCCATAACTCACCTTTTGATCATCACCTCTGATGT
>JAUUDY010232304.1:0-12506 GCA_032361765.1 Panulirus inflatus
AACCCAGCTGTTCATCCACCCTTAGGGGTTGGTCGATGAAATGGGTACCTGACTCAGGGACAGGGTAGCAACAGGAATGGATGAAGGAAGCAAGTATGAATATATACATGTGTATATATGTATATGTCTGTGTATGTGTTTGAACTGCTATTCCTTCAAACATCCCCATTTTTGCTCTCCGAGATAACATCCTCTCCTTCCACACATTCTTCATCACTCCAAGAACCTTCGCCCCCTCCCCCACCTTGTGAATCATGAAGCGGTTCCATGGTTCCATTCACTGCTAAGTCCACTCCCAGATATCTACAACGCTTCACTTCCTCCAATTTTTCTTCATTCAAACTTACATCCCAATTAACTTGTCCCTCAACCCTTCTGAACATAATAACTTTGCTCTTATTCACATTTACTTTCAACTTTCTCCTTTTACACACATTTCCAAACTCAGCCACTAACTGCAGTTTCTCACACGAATCAGCCACTAGAGCTGTATCATCAGCAAACAACAACTGATTTACTTCCCTGGCCCTCTCATCCCTCACAGATTGCATACTCAACTCTCTCTCTCCAAGACCCTAGCATTTACCTCCTTCACCAACCTATCCATAAACAAATTAAGCAACCATGGTGACATTACACACCCTTGCTGCAGACCAACCTTCACTAGGAACCATCCACTTTCCTTTCTATTTACTTGTACACATGCCTTGCACCCTTATCTTTAAGGCATTTTCCCTAAAGCTTCCTACAGGAAAGTCAGCAGGCTAAGCCCCACCATTTGGAAGAGCAACATTCTCATCACTAAACAGCTGACTTGAAGATAATTATGAATGTTCACACAATTTGATTGAGGATTAATATCCTCCTTTTTAACTAATCTTGACTCCAAATCATGAACTACATCCCAAGGTGCTCAAGTCCTATCTACTTAATACCACTTACATTCACAGTTGGACAGGATCTGATGCCTTATCTTGAACTGAATAAATCATTTGGCTATTCAGTTCTATCTACAAACAGCACCACTACCAACTGGTTAAAGTTGGTAGTCGTGCTGTTTGCTAAGGAGAAGGGATATTTGAGAATAGCTTATTGGTAATTGAAGTGAGGATAGGGTATACTTTTTTTTTTTGTACTTTGAGATTGGTAGTTGGTTATGGAGTGGTTTGGGAGTGAAAGGTATAGTGCTGTAGAAGGGGACTGATGCAAGCTTACTGAGGTGATATTATACACGAATTTTTTTTGTGTGTGTGCATATGGTGAATGTTTGTTCTGCATGCTCTGTTTTGTGTGGTCTGCAGCTTTTTATACTTGTTTTTGACTGGATGAATGACCAGTTAGGGGAGGCATAGTTTAGGGTGAACTAGATGAATTGTTTGTTGTATGTTGGATGCACTGAGGAGTGTCTGGAAGGAGAGGATGATGTCTGTCAGGGCAAAGTTCAGTATATGTGAAAGTATGCCTGTTCTAAAAGTTCTGTACAGATGAATGTGGGCCATGAATGCAAAAGAATGGGAGAGGGTGAGCATATTTGAAATAAAATGAATGATGACAACATATGTCATATGAGATATGATAGTGTAAGAGAGAAGTGGGGTAGCAACACATTGGGATTGAGAGTGGATCATGGGGGCAGGAAGGTAAAGATACACATACAATACTGATTTTGGAAGTCAAATAACTATGGTGCAAATCTTGAAATTTCAAATGCTTGAAAAATGGTAATGACCACTAAACAAAACCTTACCTATGTACGGTCATATATTTCTCCTGAAGTAGAATAAGCTTCAGAGGGAAATAGCATCATATGTTACCATAAACATTTAGATGCAAGCAACAACCCTCTACAATATCTATCAATAAATTTAGTTTATACTGGCTACACTGGCCAGTGCCAAAGTCATCTTAATCAAAATAACTTGACCCAAAAATAATCTATCTATTCCAATCTAGACAGAGAACTGCATATAGGGGAACAAGAATTGTGCATGACTACCAAATAGACTCTGACCTGAGGTGAAATCACTGACGCTAATCCAGTGCACAAATGAATATATCGGGTGTTTCCAAAAAGTGACCTATTGGTCAAGTGTGCCAGCAGCCCTGCAGTACAGTAGGCCCTTTCATGATATGGAAATGTATGGTCCTCTTGTGCTGTGCTAAATTTGTGATGTTTCACATAATGCATGAAAGTCTGCTTGATAAAAAATGTGAACATATCAAACTAAAACAGAGACCAACATATGATCATAGTGCATTTCTCTGCTTTAGAAAAAAAAAAAAAAAAAAAGAACCAAGATTACAAAACAAGTGTCTATGAAGAGTAAGTTCCATAAATCTCATTCAATTGAAACTGCTTATAGAGCATTTCCCTTACTAATTAATAGAAATGTAGCATGTGGCCAAACATCAACGACTATCCATGTGACTTAAGCCTTCACTGGACTCATTGTTAGGATTCCAAATAAGTCTACTGAAACCCGTTATTTAATGATTGATGCACGACCAGCAATTGAAATTACACTCCTCTGTAGTGCTAATGGTACCAGTCAAAAGTTCTGAAGAACTTGTAACCACTTTATGAACACTCATGTCCTCATCAACAACAGTAATCTACAGTATAGAACCCTGAGAACCAGAGTAAAAATATGTATTAATATACCTCAAGAATGTGCTTGAGGTGACAAATGAGTAGAAACAAAAGACCCACAACTCCCTCTCCTCTTTCATTATCATACCAAAGACAGAAAGAAAAAAGCTAGGGTGTCTGAATGTGTATGGATGTAAACAAGAAAAAAAAAGAAGCAATAATAAGTGCTCTATTTGATAAGAGGGGCCTGGAGGTTCTGGTTCCAAGTGAAACTTATAAAAGGAGAGGGGGTAGACTGGCTCAAGAATGTTCATGGAGGAATATCCAACATTACTGAAAGGGCAAGAACAAAAGAAGGGGTAGCACTTATGATTTCATGACCAATGTGGGATAGAACATAGGTACACTACAAAAGAAGAGAGTGATTTTTTGACAGGAGATAGGTGAGTGTTTTGGCAGCTTTGCTGCAAAGAATCTAATCTTAGTATTTGGGAAACTGAACACGAGTGGGTGATGTGGCAATTATGGGTATAGAGGCATGGTGTCCCTAGTGTCCATAAAAATGGGGAAAAGCTTGTTGAATTATGTGACAAGGAACACATGGATAAAAGAGGTACCTACTGTACTTAAGTATAAATGGATAAGTGAGACTGGGTGGTCAAAAGGCATTCCTGGGTTGTGTTCTGCCTAAAAGGCATGCAAAGAAGACGTTATTGGATTTGGATGTGAATGTCCTGAGAGGAGTGAAATGTGAAATATCTGATAATTTCTTGGTCAAAGAAAACCTGATATTTGATGATAATTTTATGAAAAGAGGAAATGGTGCAAGAGTATAAGAACGTGATATGGGAGTGTGCTCTGAAAAGAGGCTTCTGTGTTACAATAAGAAAAGAGGTTTGGGGAAACAACATAAGGTAAAAGTAAGTGAAACATAGGGAGTCGAACAAAAGTGGAAGGTATTATAGAGATGTGCTTGAATGTTTCATTAAGTGAAGTGTGTGGCATGGAGAAGGTGGAATGTTCTTGCATATAAGAGGCTTCTGTGTTATAAGAAAAGAGATTTGGGGAAATGACATAAGGTGAGTGAAACAAGGAGAGTGGAACAAAAATGTAAGGTATTATGGAAGATGTGCTTAAATGTTTCATTAAGTGAAGTGTGTGGCATGGAAAAGGTATAATGTTCATATATGACAGAGGTTGGCAGAATGAGGATGTTAAATTGCTGGTGAAAAAGAGAAAAGATGTGTATGGGTGGTAACTGTAGGGAGGATGGGTGTGAGCAATAAGGAGTCCATGAGAATATTCACTGAAAGAGAGCACATGAAAAATATCAGAAGATATTATTATTGAACTTTGAAAAGAAAAAATATAGTAAGAAAAGAAGTAAACAGCATGAAGAGAATACGAGAACATATGAGGAAGAAAAGAGGGGATAATGGATGGGGAAGTGGTAAGTGTCAAATAAGAGTTAGAAAATAATTGGAGTGAGTATCTGAATGTGTGATGAATGTGTTATATAATAGGATGGCAGATTTGGTGCAATTGTGAGGAAGAGTAATGTGGAGAAAGTCATAACAAATGTTATGAGGAAGAAGAGACAGGAGCACCTGCAGTGAAAGCCTTGCATATGATGAAGTGCAACAAAACATCGGGAATGGATGGGATAGCAGGTGACTTTCTCGAGAAAGTGGGTGAGAGTGCTGATGACTGGTTAGTCTGGCTGTCTGACACTTGTCTGGTCCATGGTGAGGTGAATGAGGACAGGAAGAACACATTTATAGTACCCTTGCATAAAGGCAAGCAGGAAAAAAAGTGAACACTCAAACTGAAGGTATAAACTTGTTAAGCAAGGATCAGGAAAAAATATTTGATGGAGCAGCAGACAAAGAGACCTTGTGGTATGTGCCACAGATATATGACATAAATGGAAAACTCCTAAACGCAGTGAAGAGTACTTACCAAAAAAGCAAGGCACACAGGAAAGGAGGAAGGGATGTGTATGAGTCATTCTTGATGAAGGTGGGCCTGTGTCAAGGATGAGTGATGTCATCATGGGTGTCTCATATGTTTTCGAGAGGAGGGTGAGGAAAGTAAAAGCAAAGGTTTTAGACCAAGGGACAGGTTTATGGTGTGCTGGAGGTTGAGGTTTCAGTAAGAGGCAGGATTACAGTATGCTGGATGTTGGGATTATGGGAAGTGAATCAGCTGCTGTTTGCAAATGACAACTTTGGTGGCAGGTTCAAGAGACAACCTCCTAAAACTGGTGACAGATTTTGGAAGTGTACTTTCCCAGTTTCTGTGCATAGACGATACAACTGAGAATTGGCTGTTATGATGCCCCCTTCTTCCCTTAAATAGCTAAGTTGTGGAATACTCTGCCATCTTTTGTTTTTCCTCTTTGTACAACCTTTCTTCCATTACAAGTCAGATCTTGCCATGCTGGTCACTAAATTGGTCACTACATATACAGAAAAAAGTATGGTAATGAGGTGCAGTACAGGGAGGTTAGATAGGATAGTCTGAGTGTATGTCTGCCCAGGAGAAAATGGTATACTTTCAGTATCTACGAGTGGATGTGACAGTGGACAAAACCACGGGCTCAAATACGTCATGGAGTGGAAAAGGGGGTTGTGGTTTTAAGAGCATTAAGGAAAAAGTGAAAGGAGATATCAATCCCTGTCTGGACTGAGATGGATTAGTTTGAAAGTGTAGTAAACCTGAGAGTGTTATATGGATGTGAGTCATGGGCTTTGAATGCTAAGGGAATGGGGTGGATGTGCTGGATATGAAATGCCTAAGGATGACATGTAGTGTGAGATGGGCTGATCACATAATGATTGTCAGCCTACGAGGAAGAAGCAGCAGTAAGTGCAGTCTGACTAAGGGGGCTGACCAGGATGAGATGAAATGGTTTGGATGGATGGAAAAGACAGGCAAAGAAAGACTTAAGAGGAAATTGAGGAAGCAACAAAGAGGTGGAGACGAAGAAGAGAAAAGATGGAGTGAGGTAGGCTTTGGGGTGTTGGGGCCTGAACTTTAAGGAGAAGCATACATGTGATATGAATTAGATCATTGTAGTATATGGGGACAGCATGTTGTCAATGGACTGGGTCAAGGGCATATGAAGTGGTCAAGGTAAACCACAGGGTAGTCTGTGGCATTTGTCTGTGGAAGGTTAGGCTTTGGTTTTGGTACAACATACATGACAGGTAACGGGGGGATACATGCAAATGAGACCATTGTTCATTTGTTCCTGATACTACCTTGCTAAAGTGTGAGAAACAATCAAATATCAAAAATAATCATATCCAAATACTACCTTGCTAAAGTGTGAAAAGCAATCAAGTATTAAAAACAATTATAACCAAAAAGTCCACAACATACAATATAATGTTCTTACCAAATACAAACTGCAATGAATAGTTTAATACATGATGTTCTCAATGACACAATCTACAATAAATAATTCTAAAAACATTATATTCTCATCAACACAAGTCTACAATGAATAACTTACTGAGTGATCTTCTCATCGACAACGGTCTACAATAAATAACTTACCACAAGATGTTCTCATCGAAACAAGTCCACAATGAATAACTTACTGTATGATGTTCTCATCAAAAAGTCTACAATGAATGACTCACTTTAAGATCTTTTAACCAAAAATAGTCTATAATGGATAACTTACGACATTCTGAAGTTTTCATCTGTATCAATTTATAATCATGCATATAATCTTACCACTACTAAACTACATTGAGTAAATTACTCCATAAAGATGTTTTCACCACTATTAATCCACAACTTACTAAATGCTGAAGCTTTCACCAACACGGTATCATAATGTTGAATGTTTTCATCAATACAATACAATATTGTTGAAAATTTCACCAATACAGCACCAGTCTGCAATGAATAACTCATGTACTTACCCATAATTGTCTAAAATGATTACCTTCCTATATGCTTATGTATCAAAACCAGCTAACAATCAATATCTTATAAGATTTTCTCACCAACATCAGTTTATAAAACAATTTTGTAAATGGTAATGTTCTAAACAACACTAATGTACATGCATAGTTTATAACTTGGCTCTGTTATCACCACCACATGTCTGCAGAGAATAACCTATTATACAGGGCTAAGGTCTCACCACCATGTCTACCATGAATTCAGTACTTACCTCCTGGCTATGTTCTCCCTAAAAACAGTTCACAAATAATCACTTAACAAACAATTATGTTTGTTCTGTCTTTTAGAAACTGAAAAACATGAAGGGGGTTTTTCCATCCCCCCACTCCCGCACTCTTTAGTCATCTATGACACACAGGGAATATGGATATGGAATTCTATCTCCCCTATCCCAGGCACCACGTGAATCGGGCAATGTTGTATAATGGGGTCGACGTGCTGTTAATGAACTGAACCAGGACATGTGAAATGTTTGGGGAAACCATAGAATAATTTATGGAACCTGGCTGTGAGAGAATGGATGTGGGCAGATATGTTCTTTCTTCGTATGTTCCTGGTGCTACCTCGCTAACATGGGAAGCAGCAATCAAATATGAAAAAAATTATCATCTTACAAACTACAAACACCAAGCTAAAATGAGTAACTCACATGACTATGCACTTGAAACACCACGTTCAGCTAACCAAGATGAATCATGGCAATCATGCCACCCACTCCCTCGCAGTTCCCTCTCTACAACTACCTAGTGTAAGTGGTTGAGATTTTGTGCTGTTCAGATGTTAATGACAACCAACCATTATATCTGGACGTATTAGGACACCATGAGGAAAGATTCTAATATATCAATAGATAAAGACTAATTTTCCAAGCAAATCATAAAAAATTAAAATGGACAATAACACAATAGGTGACTGAATACTTGGTGGTGGTGCCATATCCAGATTTCAATGCTTAAGCAATCAGCCAAAGTTTGAATTTCTATGATACAAATTCGGTTTAAATAGTTTAAAGCTGTTTAGATGGTTCATATTATATTTCCTTTCAAATTTTACTAATATTAATCAAGGCAACAAGGACACAGCAATTTCTTTTTGGTCAGTTATGCCTGAAAGGGTTAAAGAAAAGTCCATCACTACCCCAGGATTACATACAGAGAAAGTTTGGAGCAGATGTTACATAATATTTTCCACAAATGTAAGCTCAGTGGGGCCATCTCCTTTGCAGGCCTCCAACCTCCTTACAAAACCATGCTACAGCGCCATGCATGTCACTAAATTCTTTAAATTTCTCATGTCTATGTTCTTAACTTCCCTCACCAAACAATTTATATCATTATAATTTCTTCCCAGTACCTTAGGTCTTTCTACAATTTATCTATATTCCATGAGGTGGTTGTAGGGTAGTGAGGACATTTGATTTTCCCACATCTTCCTGGTGATGGAAGAAACCTCTACAGACTTAGAACGGTATTAAAATTCCACTGGATATCTAAACAGAGGTGGGAAAAGATAGCAAACCAGTTAATGTTGGCCACTGTTTTAAGGTTAGCATAAATTTTTGCTTTTATGCACATTAACATTTTATATATTCTACTTATTCTATCAAGTCTGTAATGACTCTTTTTAGAATGCTAGTTTCTTTGAAAAAATATTAGCTTATCAGGTAGGATATAAAGCAATAACTAAATTTGCAAAGTTATGTATCAGAAAAGAATAATGTAATAATATGCAAGCTGTTCAATAAAACATTAATTCTGTGAAATCTAAAAACCTTACGTATTCAGTCTGCAAAAAAATAAAGACAATCAGGACTTTATTTCTTTTACACACAAAGTTGCTTTAATCAGTAAGATGTCTCTATTTTCTCTCTGATTTCCTATCCACAGTCAACAACATCTGCTGCAGTTATTTGATTGAAATCCTCTACTAATATACCCACAAACTTGAGCAACTCTAATACTGAGGGTATATCCACATGGTATTACTCTCCCTTTGCAACCTTCCACTGCCTTATCGGAAGTCTTACCAACTTATCATCCACTATACATTCCACATGTTGACAATCTCAGCCTAATTTGGAGCTTAATATGAGCCCAGTTTGTTTAATCTAAAATTCAAAGTAGTGAGATAAACTGGAACAGATAAAATAAGAGTAAATGGAATGCTACCAAGGTCTAATTAGATTTATGATGTGCTAATTCCAATCTTCTGGCATTCTACAATATTTGAGCATATTCATGTCATTAAGCTTAAAGTTATATCACAAATATAGTGTAATTCAAAAATTCAAAGTAGAATATAAGACAAAGTTAAAGACTCACTACTTACCTCATGGCATCACAACCAACCCTTCATCTTCTTTAGCCTCAGGACCATAATTACTGCCTACATATCATTTTAACGAAGAATAGCTTCTCTTGATGAATGTTTTCATCTACAATGCCAACTTGCATATGACCATTACACTATTGTTAAGACTGACAGATCCTTCAGGATTTCACAGCATTTCCCAAAAAGCACTTATGAAATACGACATAAGAGCAAATCCGATGTACTACTACAGCACTACATCAGTATTGCCATGTTATTGCTGGAAGGAATCCAAGTCCATTCCACTATGGTAGGAATTCCAAGGATGGTCTAAGGAAATGGATTTAAAGAAGGAAATAGATCTATAGATGCAAGGAGCTAAGTGTGAAAGGATATCAGATGGCTGTTCCATAAGGTACTGAAAACGACGTAAGTTATAAGTAACATTTCTGTACAGCAGCAAAACAAGAGCTGGTAAGCTCTATCTGAAGTGAGACATGGGCCAGGACTCAGGGAAAGGGAGCAATGTATTAAAAGGATGCAAAAGGGCTCGGCAAGAGAACAGACATTTTCTTCAGTTGCTGCAGACATACCATATCTTCATGATCACAGTACGAGAGGATGTCGGATGGGACGCCTTCTTTGAGATGACTCAGATCCTGGGGATTAAAAAATACACAACACTCAGCACATGCACTCAAGCCAGTAATATAACCAGGAGTTCATCTGGGGAGGGGATATGTTACTACAACACCTGCAAGAGACAAAACATCCACATCTAAACACAAGACTATAGAAAATATACATTCTCATTACGTTTAGAGAAACACAGTTGAAAAGAAGTGAGCAAGAAACGGGAAGCAGTTTTCTACCAAAGTGTAAAGTGCGAATCATATCTTTGATTTACTGCCTATAACATCCCCTACTATGTTCACCAGAGTTAAATCACTTCTCTAGAAAGATTCTGTATCAACATTAAATGTATACTTTACAATGAAAGTAACTTCTTTTTTAGAGGTGAAATAAATATTGACCTATGACCTTCAAATGAGTGTGGCTCTGATCAAAGCATTTCAAAGTTAAAGACACACAGGGAACATCTTTCCACTAAAAAGCAAGGTGTGAATCATATCCCAAAAAGTTTACAGTGTTGTCTAAAAGCCTCTTGCACCCAACACCAAGTTCATCAGTTCGAAATTCTTAACTAACAGAGATACATAAAATACCAAATACAGTAAACCCTTGATTTAACAGACTAACAGAAGGGAGGGGGTGTCCATTAATGCCAAAAGTCCGTTAATTGAATGTAACCTATGGGCCATTTTTTAATACAATGTACAATATACAGTAATACAGTATACAGCTCAAATGCTTTCTTTAGCTCCTCTATCACTTGATACCATTTTGAATTTAAGGATTACAAATTTATCTAATAAATAAAGTCACAATTCTCTGTATACAACCTGACTGCACAATAGCTTGAAGCAAACTGAGACCAAAACAAAACGAGTATGTAGACACACTACCAAAAACAAGTGTGATATGAAATGCGCATGGGGTGTCATTTAAAATCTAAAAAAAATTATCAATAAATGTATGATTATTTGTCCAGTCCATTAAATCCAAAATCTGTTCTATCAGGGTCCATTAAATCAAGGGTTCACTGCACTTTACTTCTCTGAGACGGCTCTATATCAATATCAAGCTTAGATTATGATACAATCATGTTCTTTTAAGAGGTGAAATCCACATTAATTTACATCTTTCAAAGTAGTTTCGCACAGATCAGGTCAATTCAAAATTGCGGTAAATCAGTGCCCATAGTAGTTGGTAGGCAGCCACTAACCAGGGAAGTATATCACTGGTACAATCCGCCTGGGTATCAAGAGGGTTAGTGACAGCTGCGTAGTGAGCCAGCACTTCAATGGTTCTCTGACCCAGGTAGCTGTCTTTTCTTTCTGCTTCACCCACATATGGACTGCTGGCATTTAGGTCAGCAAATACACAATATCTCCTTGTCACACATGACACTTGATAACACCTAAATCTTGCAACTCACTCTTCATAACTCTAGATTTTCCTGTGGTGAGTGCTAGACCTACCTTTTAGCAAAATGGAAAGACCAATTGATAGTAATAGAAGGCAGGAACACTAGACAGGAGCATCAGGTAAAAGTAGCTAGTAGGATCATTTAGGCAAAAGCATTAGGTAAAAGTAGTATGCTGGAACATAAGGTATAAGAAGTCGATAGGAATATTTGGTAGGAGCCTCTGGAAACACTACACTACAGTTGTGCTCTGCCAGTGGTCTGTTAAGGACGAGGTACTAAAAGACTAAGAAGTGGCACTGGAGTTCACCAGTTCTTTATCTTATTGTTTCTTCATACTCGAATGCCATTTCCCATGTGAGCGAGGTAGCACCAGAAACAGACGAAAAAAGGCCACACTTGCTCACATCCAATCTCTAGCTAACATGCATAATGCACTGAAACCACAGCTCCCTATCCACAAGCAGGTCCTACAGACCTTTACATGATTTAACCCAGACACTTCACATGCCCTGGTACAGTCCATTGACAGCATGTCAACACCAGTATACCACATCGTTCCGATACACTATCCCATGCATACCTTTCAACCTGCGGCATGTTCAGGCCCTAATTGTTCAAAACCTTTTTCACTCCATCCTTCCATCTCCAATCTGGTCTCTCTATTCTCCCTATGCCCTCCACTTTTGATACTATTGTCCTCTTTGTCAACCTTTCCTCATTCTCTTTATGTCCACAACATTTTCGGACATCCCTTTTTGCACTCTTATACACATTCCTTTTACTACCACACATCTCTCTCTTTACATTGGAGGCTCCAGTCACGGACAAAACTTCACATCAAAGGTGGGCCTTGATTAAATATGGAGAGGATTATGAAATGGTAAAATAAGAGACATGGGGAAGTATTTATGACACATATATCTGCTTTGTCAACCTTTCCTCGCTCAGTCTCTCTCTTATGTCCAAACCTTTTCAGTACACCTTCTTGAACTCTCCTAACCACTCTTTTTATCAATACATCTCTCCCTCCTTGTGTGTCAGTTTTGGGGCATTCATGTTCAATGACGAGAACAGACAGTACAGGAGTCTTGCCATAGGTTCCCCCTTTGTGCTCTCATGGCATGCCTGTATATGAAAACTTTAGACAAAGACAGTGACAGTAGGATCATGGGCAGGGGTGCCTCGTGGTACAGGTAAATGGATGACACAATAGTGGTAGCTCCAAGGGAAACTAACATGAACACTACATTAAGAATGCTAAATAATGTCAGCAGAGATAAACAATTCACATAAGGTGAGATCCACTGGTGATATTCTTTCCTATCTTGCTAATGTCTAGTCATCATCCCTAAAGGATTTTGTGGAGTCATGTGTAGTTGCCCTTGACATATCCAAAGCTTCTGACAGAGTGTGGCATTGGGGTCTCATCTCTAAGCTCCCCTCTTTTGGCTTCCCTCCCTCACTGTGCTCCTTCATATCTAGCTTCCTCTCTGGCCGATCTATCTCCGTGGTTGCTGATGGATCAGCCTCCCCTCTTTTCTTCATCAACAGCGGTGTCCCTCAAGAGTAGAAATGATC
>JAUUDY010232415.1:0-12504 GCA_032361765.1 Panulirus inflatus
TTACTCACAGCATATGTCAAGCAAAAACCAAAATCTGCTTCTCAAGTTTGGTCATGGCACTTAAGGAAGCATAAAGAATACTAGCAAAGGTCCAGAGAAGGGCAACAAAGATGGTACCAAAATTAAGAGAGCTGAGATACGGTGAAAGGGTCGAGATTTTAAATATGTCCAGCTTACAATCTTCAAGCTTTTTTTTTTTCAAACAGTCTGTCTGCTGATGTCGAAAGTGATCAGTTCTTTGAAGTAGGCCATGATAAAACAACATGAGGCCATTAAAATGAAATCAAGCAAGGACCTTGTTAGAAAAAAAGTCAGGAAATACTTCCATTGTAAGGTATAAGTGATGAAGATGTGAATAATGACAACATGCAGATGTTTAAAATATTGTATAATACACAAACTTCAAGAGATAAGGTGTCCATATGAGCGTAGAGCTGTATCCCGGTACAAGAGAAGTAGGTAATCATACAGTATACGTTGGGCAACTTTAACCTTACGAGCTCAGGCAGCAACCAAGCCCAACCACTGACAACCACAATAATTACCGAACTCTACATCAACCTACATCTTTGTATCCGTGTGAAGACTGTTCTATACTCACCCATTTCTACATACCCATATGTTATCACACACACACACACACACACACACACACACACATATATATATATTCCAGCCTTAGTCTACTGACAATTCAGCAAAATATCATCACTATTGTAATCATACTTGTCATCTTCCCTATCATAATAATCATCATCACTATTATGATTTCTATGTAATCATCATTACCATGATTATCATTAATGGCCACATCTTTATCACCAACACGAACGAGAGTACAGGAACAAATGAACATACACAGACAGTGAAGACAATGTGGTCCCGCCCGCTGCTCCGGGCTGGGTCTATAATTATGTTACCTCACATATAGAGTGGCGGAGGTGTGGTCTGACAGCTGCTGGTCTGGACGGCCTATAAGCTGAGGCGGGGCGCCGCCGCCCACCGACCTCACCAGCGGCCCAGGCGTTGCCCTCTACAGCCACTAACCCCTTCAGCGGCAGGGTACCACCCTTGACCACGACGGTACAGCCCTTGGGCACGCCAGTACGGCTCTGAAGCATAATGGCCTGACCTCTGACCAGATCCTTAAGGAACAGAGGTCATGTAAGTCTTTCATGTTCCCTCACAACCCACCACTAGCGAGGTCAGTGCAGGAGTGAAGGGCCATCATCTTCACTACAGCTCTCTTAGTCTCCAACGCATCATCACTATGCAGGATAACCACCTCAATGAACAACGTGTTCTTCTACATTCCCATGGCATTTTAATTTTCCAGAATATGGATACAAAAACTGGATCAAGTAGACAAATGAGGAAGGTGGTGGTGACTGGTGCGAGAGATACGGTCGGGTAAAGCAGCGGGGTTTGTAGTGGCCACCACATCATTACAACCGCAGAACGCCATCACCTTACCATTCAGTGATTGGCCTTGCCAGGTACCACACACACACACACACACACACACACACACACACACACACACACATACACACACACACACACAAACACACAAACATACAAACACACCCACGTTAACAAAACATTACAGTAAATTACACATTCTCTTTTCGTCCAGAGAAAATACACAATTGCAGAATACATGATGCTGCATCATACTCATCAATAAATTACATAATAGAATAAATAACAACTGACATGTTCATGTGCTACCTCATGAAGCAATCAATATCATGCACATCCGTCTACAAACATACACACGAACGGGCGGCCCCAGTAACGCCCTAGTGGAAAAAATCGATATTCAGGTGGGTTTTGAAGATAACGACCTAACCGACTTCTTCCTAAAGAGTAATCTCCCTAGGTTACGCAAGGCAACTAACCAGCACCCCGCAGGTCTCCACAGACCAGTCCAGGTAAGATGATGACTAAATGCAATGACTCTACCCTACGGAACCCACACGGAATATATGCAGAGACTGCTCATGATGAATTCTGAGGGCATGGTTTATAGTGCATAATACTTTCCCCTCCCCCCACTACCTGACATTACACTAATCAGAAGGTATCGATACAGCGGCAATAAGTGATCATCCGGGGCCCAGAATTCGTACCTCACAACCAGCAAGTCCAGTAGAAAACGTCAAACACTTACTGAGTTAATATTCTCAAAATGCATCTATTCATCCTGGCTGCATCTACTTCGCTTAAATTCTATCGATCATTTATCACACCAACTTCAGAGTTTGCCTAGGTTGCCTTGTAAGTCAACACAATCCTCCTCACTCTTTACCTCATTCATAACCTTGGTATCAACCGCAAAATGTACTCAGGTAAGAGTCCAACCTTTCTGGTAAGTCATTTACAAAGATCAAGAAGAGCAATGGTCCCACGAACGAACCCTGAGGCATGCCACTGGTGACCCCAGCCCATTTCCTGAAGGTCCCTCTGACATGCGTTCTTTGCTCGCCTCCACTACAGCAGTTCCTCATCATTCCTGCCTGAAAATCCAGCTTCCTTACCTATCTCCCATGTGGAGGATCGTTAAATAGTTTCTGGCTGTCTAAATACACACAGGCCAACCAAACTTCTCTTTTGACTAAAACAAAAGTTCTCTTTTTCATAAAAGTCTAAAATGGCTTGTTGCACATGACCCCCTTTTCTGAATCAAGGCTCCGCACGTATTTGCAGACTTCACTCTTAAAGGCAAAAAGGTCAGAGGAAGAGGGATGAAAATTTCACTGCTTGGCTGTTCAAGGAAAGAAGGAGGTATTATAACGGTCAATCCTTGTGTGGCCAGTCATCACAGAGAAACTGCAGGAATCAGCAGCTAGACGCGTGCCACGGGTCCAAACCTTGGTGAGAGGGACACATGCAGACAAATCATGAGAACAGCGGGAAAGTGTGTCAGCAACGTGGCGGACAGAGGATAGTGGTTGCAGACTTGATGCCTGGAGAACTAATAAGACGCAAGGCTTTTGATTTCAGTCTCGCTTAGGAAGATGGACGAATCTCGCATGTGTGATCAGTACTTCATACTCAGTCAAATAAAATCTCTGGTATACCTGATCACAGGATAAACAATGACAACACTTATCATACAATATCCTTGGCCCTTCGGAAACAGACTTTGTAATGATCATTGTGTTGGGTTTCTGTAACAAGAGCCCGGGATATGGCTGTGCCCCACTGTTTCTTACTTTTTTCTACCATATTTTCTAGTATCTTACAGACCACATTCGTAATTCAGTGTTAGATCCCGGTTTCCTTAAAGACGGACATGCACTAAGATCTGCCATCTTCCACCTCCTTGGCACTTTCCCTTCTGCCAGAGACATCCAGAGTAACATCGCCAGTGGCGTGTTGTGTCTTTACATACACTAATTCCCCACACAGGAGAAACTTCAGAGCCATCAGCTTCATACGGGGTCAAGGCGCTTCTTGTGATCAGTTCATGTCTTATCTAGATCTTTCAATGTTTTCCAAGACCTTCCTATCACACGTAACTGGTGCTGGGGCAATAGTGTCTTCCACTTTAAAAACACCTCTGAACGAGTCATTCAGCTTCTGGCATTTCTTTACACCATCCTCTCTTAACAGCTGTTTGCCTGATGAACAGTTCTTCAACTGACAATATACTAGTGATGAATATGTGAGAAATGCAACAGGCCAAACTTTCCTCTTCCCTATAGACGACCGTCCGGTAAAAGAAGTGTAAAGCAAAGCGACATCAACACAATGTGACTGAAAGGAAAATCAGAAGCGGCGCACCGTCACGGGATATGCTGAGTCTGCTACAATTTCGTGGCTTCCAAAGATTCTGATATGCAGGAGTCAGCAGCTCCTGCCTGGCTCACTGGCGGCAGTGACTTTGTGGTGCTGGCGGCGGCGGCGGTGTGGTGGTGGTGATATTAATAGTGGTGGTGGTGGTGGTGACAGTTCTGGGCCCTGTGGATGGTGCGGTGGTGCAGTCTGAGGCTGGTTCCCGGATTACAGACGGAGATGTTGGAGGTGGAGACCAGCAAGGAGTGTTGGTATGAGCCAAGTCTGTGGAAGGTGTTCGTGGTGAGGATGTGAGTGATGGACACTACACTAGGAGGCGAGTGAGGGGCATGGCTTACCTCTCTTGTCTACCACATGTATTGCCTGTCATATAATGCTGGAGGCTAAGGGGGAACCACGGCACCGATGTGTGTGTGTGTGTGTGTGTGTGTGTGTGTGTGTGTGTGTGTGTGTGTGTGTGTGTGTGTGTGTGTGTGTGTGTGTTGTGTGTGTGTGGAGGTAATGACCGTAATGACCATGACTTGGCAAGGTAACCCACCACCACCCTCAACACGTAATGACGCGGACGCCACACGGCTACCCGTCAACTCATCCCGTATACATTACCACTACAATCACCCACCATCACCACTACAACCATCCACCATCACCGACAGTCACTACAACCACCCATCATTGCCGGGGAGGCACTGGATGTAGCCTGATCTGTAACAAAATGCCGTCATCTTTACTTAAAAAAAAGTTGAATATCCATCTTCTAATCTCACTCATTATTCCCATCTTGGGGATCTTATGTACTATGATTCTATAGTCATGTCTATCAAAGACTTGTATAGTTATATCTGTCACTGACTTGTATAGTTATATCTATCAAAGACTTGTATAGTTATATCTATCAATGATTTGTATAGTTATATCTATCAAAGACTTAGGAAAATTGCGCATGTGAGGATTTCTTTATAGTCCAGGAGTCTAGTGAAGGGTACCTGAAGAGTGTATGGGTATAGTCTCAATAGCCCGGTGGAAGTCCTGTGGTGTGGGGTGTAGCGGTGGTATCTGCAGTGTAACACAGCAGATCTAAATCAAGTGACCTTTTCTTGTCTTACGGGAAACATTCACGTGTTGATGAAATTCATCCCGCCGACCTTGAATTACTGTGTGGAAATGAACTTCTCTCGAAATTACAACAGCGATCTATCTAAACTTTCTGACTTTTTTGTTTTTTCGTTTCACTCCGACGTATCTGCACGCCATATTCGGATACCATTAGGCACAGTGTGATGGTGTTATCCTGCGGAAACTACACTGTGGCTGGACGGATGGACATGAGGCAGGAAAAACTTAGCACACGAAGGCACCACAAAACTTAGCGTTAGGCGAAAGTTTAATTACTGCCAAGAAAGGAAATCACCTCCAGAACCACCTCAAAGTTGCAGCAGTGACCTAAACCTCTGACCTACACCATTAGATCACCTTGACTTCCTCCAGAAATATCTTCGGATCACATTTTCATGAGGTCGGACATCGGGTTCATAAACCATCCGGCGGAAACTACCTTGTGGATGGGTGGGGAAAAAACATGATATACAGGGATTACCCTGACAACAGAGGAAGCAGCAGGAGTCTACACGTCGCCCAGTACAGTACATCTGTACGGCATCATCCGCATATATCGTGAATATAAGCGTCCCCGCAGCGGGAGATAGTGTTGACAACGGCCATGGAGCACGTCAACACTGCTAGTATCTCCCTACCTACCACGCGACTTATACTATTTGTAAGGATCATCGGCATATTATCAACACTCCAGGGAGTACCTGAAGTATCAGGAGCATTATACACTAAGGTTATCATCCCCGTCTGAGGGGTTCGGTAATTTACTGTGGCGGTGGCTCTGGTGAAGGAGGGTAACACTGGCAAGGGTGTGGTGATGACTGGGAGAGTGATGGTGGAAACATGTGGAGGAGGAGGAGGAGGAGAGCGGAGGGCAGGGATGAAGGTAATATTGGTAGGTATGCGGAAGGGATGGGGAGAGGGCAGACTCAGCCTCCTGACGGGGCCCAGGTAATGACAAGCCGTGGCCCGCTCCATCACACAATAACAGGGGCCGTCACTACCGTGTCATGAGATAATCATATCACAAACACTCCAACACTCCCACCCAACGGGGAAAAACTGCCCCATCACCAGCTGAGGTGGAGTGAGACACAGCGGTCAGAGGGATAAGGTTATTATAATGAGGCCGACTCCAGTAAAGTGGGCATGACGAGAGGCAGGTACGAGAGAGAGAGAGAGGGAGGGGTCCAGGCTGGGGTTGGGTGGTTGGGTACCGTTAGTAAACACACGTCCACGTGTGTGCCACCCTACTGCGCTGGCCTCGGCTTCGGCCACTCCTGCCCTCTTGACTCCTCACCAACACTTACACTCACTGCGGGCTGACTCAAGCGTGCGCTCCACTGAGGACAACCTCGTTACCTGGCAGGATCCCTTCAGCAGGGTAGCACCAATGCGAGGTGAGCTGTAGCTTCCGTGCAGGAAGACCTGTACACAGTCGGCACGTCAGCCACACCATCACTCACGCCGCTGACAGCCTCACTCGGGTCTGTTTTGTCTGTAACTGGAGCCATGGCCACTTCCACTGTGACATTACCTACCGCACGATATGATCCGCCTCGCACATCCTCCCGGGCATAACACATACCCAATCAAACACCATTATCGTTCAAATTTCGTGTCGTGTTTTCTAGTTCTGAAGAGACAGGTACGCTAAGATGTCACTGGGCTACAAAGCGGGGAATGGAATGAAGAAAAACCTTTACAACCAAGGTATTGTATACGGTATATGGTCAGAAGACTGACTAAAATCAACCCCTCGGCTTATCACCAGCTAATATATGTATACGGTGGTCGTGTTCAGTTGGAGGGCCAGGTTAACGGAATGATCCGTGGCAAGGTGAGGATAGGGGAAGGATGTTAATGTGTGGCCCGTCCCTACCAGACGCCTTCAGGAGTCATTAGTTTGGTTAGTCACGCATTGTTGCCATCAAGGAACACCCAACTGTTTACCATCTCGTTTGCCTCGTTATCAAGCCTGCCGTGAATCAACACAATCTTGTTAAGTAAACATGCGGCCATTTCTCGAATTAATCCTTCTATATATTTGGTGTAATTTGATAATTTCAATGAAACGTTAAACATACTCAAGGTGGCGCCAAGAGAGAGGCCATTACCGGCAGGTGGTGTACACACACACACTAGTGTACACTGGTAGACTCCTGCTTGGTTTAAAGTGTAGGGTGTAGCAGGTATGGCAAGGCAGGCACGGGGCCAGGTAGTGAGGGAGGACACCAGGAGGGTAGCAGCACGTGAGGAGCCTCCATCACCTTGTTGACCCAACCATTATACCCGCTCCCTCCCGCTCTCTCACTTCCTCAACACCAACACCGCCAACGAGGCCCCCAGCTCACATCTCACCAACACCCTCCCTGCCCATGGCTTCCTCAGTACACACTAACAAAAGAACCTTTTGTACAATCTGGAAGCGTTTGGGGAGGGTGAGCGGGAAGCCCAGCTGGAGTTTAGGCCTACGGCCAACATGGCTGACCTTCTTCCCCTCTGTACCTTATGGGGTAACATCATTAGGCTCATTATTACAGTACATATATACCACTATGGGCCACACAACACCAGCAGGCCTTTTTTTCTTCTTCCATACCTACAGTGTGTCGCAAGTAATGCTCCACCACGTGCGTGTAAACCCCTTGATCTCCACCGTAAGATCCTTGGGACACGACGTCCAATCCCTGATCACAGTGGTACAGTCCTGGAGCACGATGGAGCGATCGTTGAACATTATGGTACAACCCGTGAGCACGATTCTTACGGGTAAGGTCAATGGCTAGGCCATCATACTCCATGATCATGTCGGAGTGCTCAAGGTACCGTCGTGCTCAAGGGTTGTACCGTCGTACTCAAGGATGAACCATCATGCTCAAAGGTTGTACTATCGAGCTTAAGGGTTGTATTATCGTGCTCAAGGGTTGTGTGATCATGCCCAGGTTGTATCATTTTGCTCAGGGTTTATAACATCATGTTCAGCGGTTGTACCATCATGATCAACGTCTGTACCCTCATTGTAACGTCTGTACCATCATATTGAGTGGGTGTACCGCAATGTTCACACGTTGTACCATTATGTTAACTGGATGTGCCATCCTGTGGTAGCGAGCAGGAAGTCCTCTGGTGTCGCACGCCTGGCGTCAGTTAACAGCCAGTCAGTATGGACACAATGGCCGCTGGTAATTTTACTAAATACAGGAATAAAAGTTAGGTAAAACATGGCCAGTCGTCTGCTGTGCTCACGGGAAAAAATCTACCAGAGGGACGTGCAACTTCGGGTGCAAACGAGGTGGTCGGAAAATAATTATTTACGCCGCGCTGTGCGGCACCAGATCGAGAGAACCACACGGCTACGTTCATCATAACTGTTGTGGAAGGCAGTAACCGTGCGGGCTTCCCCTCCATCCTCGCCCGAGTTTAATACTGCACGATATCTTGCTGACCTGGATGCTGGCTGGCCATGATCGGCCAGGTGAGGTGAGGCGAGGGAGGGCCAACTCACCGCACCATCACACCGGCAGCACCAGCACCACCACCACCACCACACACTTAACTTCTGACATCAGCCGCCGAGGTACGATATATCCTTTAAAATAACGGCCACAAACGCTGACTTGTTGTTGTTCCAGGCGGTGTCGCTTCCCTTCTCCCGTGGAGGTCGGTGATGTAACCAAGTGCAACAAAAGCCGGTACTTACCCCCAGGGCCCTGCTACAGAACCACAGCAGCTGTAGCACAGACCCACGGCAGCTGTGGTAACAATGTAGTACATTAATAACGGCGGGTGAAGGTGCGCTGTCTGGACTCCCCTCAGGCCTGGCTACACTGCACGGCTTACCGGCATGTAGTGTAGGTCAACCCTCCACGGATATAAAGGTGACCTGCCACACACAAGCATACCCGTCGGGGACAACACAATGCCTCTCTGGGTAACCAGGACAAACAAAATATAGAACAATGTTCAAGCTAACCTATACTCACAGGTCTGTGCAGGTGAGGAACACGCTTTTTACCTGTTCGACCGAGCATTACTGACACGAATGCTACTGGGTACGACAGGCGACACTCGAAGACATGCAAGACGACGCCGTGGAGAAAGCAGTCCGTGGAACTGACCACATCGTCTTAAAAACTGTATTTAAGATGAGGTACAAAAACGTACTGTACGAACGGCAATAACCTCCTCCATTATTGCTAGGAAATCAATAAGTTAGCAGCAGCAGCAGCAGCGGCAACGGCAGGTGGTAAGCTGTGGATGTCGGTGGATAGCATGACGAAAAAGTGCGTCCCTACATGTACCAGTTATAGTAGAGGCTTCACCACCCCTCCGGTGTGAGGCAGACACCTGACTCTACAACAAGAGGTCAGATGTAGACAGTAAGAGCCAGGGGGGGGGGGGGGGGTGATGAAACCGGCGGCCTCAATACATCTACAACGAAAGGTCAAACGTAGACGGCCAGAACTTGGGAGTGGAGGAGCCAGCGGGCTCACTACACCTACAACAGGAAGTCAAGTGTGGACAGTCATGAGCTAAGGAGCAGCGAAGCCACCCGCCTCACCACCACACACCTACCTAAGTATCTATCTATCAAAAGTGAACCTTTATATTTATCCTTATCATCATAGCTCTCCTTCAGTCTGCTCATATAACTCTTTAACTAACCCTGTTAATGGAACAATTACTAAGATTTATGGAACCACTTTGGAACTAAAATTACACCCTGTCTCCTGCGTCCAGGATCCACCTCACTTACGTGTCCTCACATCGGAATTAAACCTCATCATTTTCCATTGCTCTGGTGGCCCAACACCCACTCTCACAGTTGCCTGCCAAACGATCATCAAGGAATAAGTTTTTTCTTCGTGGCCAATCATCCTATGACATGCTGTTCGGCGGCCAATCATCCTATGACATGCTGTTCGGCGGCCAATCATCCTACACATGGCAAGGTGTCCGGTGGGGGTGTCGTGTCGGGTACAAGAGCATGATGACACACTTTACTACCCAGATGACTTTGCTACAGCTGTAAAGCGACAGATCACCGTATTCATTCATAAAGAACCATTAAGCACGACAGTACAACCCTTGAGCACGACAGTACGACCCTTGAGCACGACAGTGCGACCCTTGAGCACGACAGTACGACCCTCGAGCAAGACAGTACGACCCTTGAGCACGACAGTATAACCTTTGGGCACGACCCTTGAGCACGACAGTACGACCCTTTAGCACAACTGTACGACGCGCTTGGAGATGCTGGCCTGGGCATCATACCGTCGTGAGCTGTTCAAGAGGTTGACGGGCCAGGGCCAGATGCTGGTTCCGTGTGGTGTTAGTGTCAGGAGGACCGGTAGCCCAGCCCCTACAGTGGGCGCGCCCTAACCTGGAGTGAGGAAGGCCACGAAGTATGGTGGCATCACTACAAAAACTGGCCTCCCCTTTAGTCTCAGCTGCTCCCTTCACTCGTTACCAGAGAACATCCATCCTGTGGTGGCATGCCCGCTCACATCCTGCTATCCCATGAAAGAGTGAGAGATGGGAGGGAAGGCATGAGCGCGACCGTGTTTACATCACGATGGTTTCGGAGGCCGTTCTATTCCCACGGGTCATGTCCAACCAAATTACCGAGTGTGAGCGCAAGCGATTACCTCCCTTTGTGCACCCAAGAGCGAGTTTTATACTCGTGGGACCTCATCTGCTAACCTCTCGTCTATGATCCAATCTCTTACCATTCTTCGTTCTCTGCATTCATTACTTAATTCGCCCAATGATCAATGCTACTGAAATCCTCCTCCGCCATCCCTCACAGGCTGAATGTAGGATGCATCACAAATTGGCCGTAACCAAGTGGCTAAACTGAACAAGTATTTCCCCTGATCTTTTCTTGCACTTCTCAAGGTCTATTTCAGAGACGTGCTCCGCGTCCACACCGTCAAATGTAATGACGACCATAAAAGGTATAATCATCTCTGTCCTTGTCCTCCTTACCCCAGGGCGTGCAGGTCGGGTGGCTCCACCTTACCCAGTAGCTTAGCGGCATTACTTCAGGTACAACTTTTGTCGGCCGCCGTTGGAACCTCACCCCAGGAGACCTTAATACCTCCTTAAGTGGCTGACCAAACTGGTGCCGCATACCTTACATCGGGTCTGAGAAGTGCACTTTACAGTTTCTCCGTCCATGTAATGTAACGCAATCTTTGGGGTTTCCCAGCCAACCGTCCATTTTCTCAGATAGTTTCCCATTGTGGTCCCCTGGTGGGAGGTACTGGTGCTATTTCAACCCCTAGAGTCCCTCAGTACCTGATGAGGGTCATAGCCTAGCTGGCCTACTTATTCATCACTTAGCATTTGGTTGGGATGAGTTTCATCAGCCAAGTTCCTCAACGATACTGGAGTCCAAGTCTCCCTGAAGGCTGCCACAACCCTGATCACTCTGGCTGCCACAACCCTGAACACTCTGGCTGCCACAACCCTGAACACCCTGGCTGCCACAACCCTGAACACTCATCAACTCTAAATTTGGCTCCAGCAACAAACACACTCAGGAGAGGTCGCTGGTGTTCTGCGAGCTCGCGCCCTCACGGCCCCTACATGCGCGTCACAGAATGTCTGCCGCAGGAGGAAGTGTCCGTCGGGTTAATTTCAAATTTGACTGGATTTACACAAGCCTATCAAGCCTTCAGGGCCCAAGGACTTTCCTCAACTGTCCTCTGTATTAAGATGCTCTGTACACAAACACACAACCTTATTATTCAACTTAAATTGATGATTTACAACATAAAATTTATTTAATAGGCTGGCTCACACTTCAAGTTAAGGAGTCACCTTTCTTTCTCTTACACCAAATTGCCTTTCCCGCGATAGCTAGGTAGCGTCAAGAACCACAGAACAAGTTGCCTTTCCCGCCGTAGCGAGGTAGCGTTAAGAACCACAGAACAAAACTTTCATGTCCACACACACACACACACAGTCTCCAGCCGTCAGGTTCACCGTACATAACAAAGACCCAAAATTAATAATATAAACGTAAAGAGTAAACCTAATCCTTTCCAGCTGTCATATTTACACACATGTAACCCTGCCTGGCTGGTGCCGGAGGCTGGGACACAGTATCAAGAGTGTGGGGCAGGGGCCTCCACAGCTCGGTAATGAAGGCCTGTGACCGTCAACACAGCCGGTAAACCTCCTCCAGTTTACAATCTCGCCAGTTAAGATTACACTCCACACAAATGCTACTTACCTGGGGGATGAGAGGGGAAAAAACTAGTGCCTCTGACTTCAGCCAACTCTGACTTGCTCCTACCTCTCATTATCTCTCCAACATTTTGCTTCTGAACGATGAACTAATCTGACATCACATGGTCCAGTCATGTTCTGGTCATAAACATTAACCATTACAAATTCAGGTATAGTTTTTGAGTCACGGAGAGAGAAAAATGCTTGTATTTTCTTTTTCATTAAAACTTCATTCAATCACCCAACTGAAGGTGCTGTAAAAGAGCTTCCATGACCTTCTTCAGCACGACAGTACGACCCTGGAGGACGACAGTATAACCCTTGAGTACAAAGGTAAGACCCCCACCC
>JAUUDY010232526.1:0-12504 GCA_032361765.1 Panulirus inflatus
TCATTATCACCACTCCCTCTCTCCCTGGCCACAACATCCTGAATGGAGGAACGACATTATTCAGTGGAATAATCACTCCCTTCAACTTACCCTCTGCATTCCTCTCATATTGTCAGCACAACTTTCCTGCTCAATACTAGAATATTTTCCCGAAAACATATCCCAGCAGCCAGCAATCTCTATTCTGCCAAGGAAATAGATGAATTACAGTCAACAGTCTATGACAGTTAGCCCACGTGTGCCTGACAATTTATTCGGCATGTCTACAGACAGGAGAAAAACAGATAGAACTGTCTTTTTATGAGTATATTTAAAAGATAAATGAATGCTGAAATACTGCGGTAAAAGACAAACAAAGGCAACTTCATAGTGACTAGATCAGGAGTAAACAGGGTAACATAAATTCCAAATATATGTAACTGAATTTGATAATGAAATGGAGAAAGCTAAAACAAAGATTAAACCGAACTAAGATTCACATGTATTTTAGTCTGATTGTGGTAAACCTAACCTAGGAAGAATGATATAGTGACAGAAGCATTAAGATCGTGTTATACATCTTTGTGTATGATAACTATACACCAAGATCTAAGACACTGTACCTACCTATCATCACCCATCACCAAGACGTCCTCGGTTAGACCTCCGACTGGGTCGCCTGGCACTACGGAACATCTCCCATGGTAATCTTGAATCATGCTGGGATGCCTGGGACTACGGAATGTTTCCCAAAGTAATCGTGAATTATGTTAGGTCACCTGACACTACGGAATATCTCCCAAACTAATCTTGAACTATGCTGGGACGCCTGGGACGACAAAATATCTCTGAAAGGGATCTTAGATTAGCTGGAACACCCAGGAACACGGAATGACGTACACCACAGTAATCTTGAAGTATGCTGGGGTGCCTGAGACTATCGAATGTCTCCCACAGTAATCTTGGATTATGGCCACTACTCCAGGAAAAACTTAGATCCGTGATCTAATTCAGACTACGAAGGAACCTTAGATATCATTATTAGCCTTTGGAAAATGTTTTTATCATCCAAAACTCCTTTTTTTATTTCTCTTTAAGTATGATTTACGTAATGATTCAGTTTGAGTCAAACGCTTGAAACCTTTAAAGATTATCGATAAGATCTACAAAGAAAAAATTATATATTACTGTTCTTTCAGTTGTTACCCCAGATAACATAATTCGTGATTGTGTCCTCACAGTGTCAGAATGTTGCTCCTTGGTCTTAAGCCTGAGGGAGTGACAAGCTATGAATATGCTGTACCAGTCCGAGACTCTAACATTGGACAATCTACAAGCTATGGGAATTAACTAATCTAAAGTTTCGAGCAGCTGGAATTCCATGCTGGAGTAGTTATAATTTCACACATCAGTGCAGCCAGTAGATTTATAAAAACTTTTCGATTATCAACCCTAACGAAAAACAAACTGATATTGGAAATTAATCAAACGTTCAAGTTAAAAGAAATCTGTTAAAATAATTCATCCTCAGAGTCGCTGGTGACACACTGAATTCTTATGTATAACACGTCTGTACCCCAGACCTCGTGCATCTACACATGAAAGTTCTCGGTAAGAAAGCAAGATCTTGGATATAATACTGATTTGCAAGAAGTCTTCTGTCTCCTATGTACACTGGTTCAAAGTTGCCTTGTTCAGTTCGCTGTCATTCATCTAATGACCGTTTGTATATCTAGTTATCTAGGTTATGTTCAGCTTAATTATTTGTTGTCCCCTCTTCAGAGAAAGTGGCAACTTCAAAAACTCAAGTATTCTATAAACGTTCCGTAAAACACTTAAATCTTAAGATGTTTTTGCCTTTCCAGATGTTGTTGATATCAGTTTTCTATTTTTCAAGCATCCTGCTTCACCGACACATTCCAAGATCTCAGGAGAACGCCGGACCGGGTGTTGTCTAAGGTTCCTCTGTTGTCGCTGAGGTTCCTCTGTTGTCACTGTCCTTGGTGGTTCGGCAGGTGGCAGGTCTCTGTCACCTGGTTCACTTCAGTAGGTATTCCATAACATGAGATTCATCAATACATCGATACCTTTCCTTGCCCTCATTTAGTTCACCCTGTCTGGTTTCTAGTACTATTTTCCCCTTTTTTCACCTTACCCCTTCACCTTACTTCTTTCCTTTACCATTTTCCCTTACCCTTACCAAACACTTGCCCTCACCATGGCAGATGCCTCAGCCCACCCAACCCACCTTGTTTTTTCTCACACTCCACATCCTTCATCTGTTCTCCTCACTGAAGTCGCCAGGATCGTTATTCTGTAACTCTCAGACATTTTCATTATTGAATTTGTGCAACCTCACGAAACCTGCAAGAGAAATGACAGAAGTTAAAGAATATGTGATTCACAACACGTCCCGCTATATCCACATCATTGCTCCACTCATCTGGGTCCACAACCATTGCTGTCTGCACTGACCTTGTTTGCTCTGTAAGTGTAAACAACTCCTTTCATTCGTAGAATCATCACCTCCTCTCTAACACGAGTCATTATCTTGCATTTCTGTACCACACACAGTTCAAATACCGTGGGTCAGACTATCATCTGATGTTACACTCACAAACCAGACTTTCCTGATGTTACCGGTATTCTCTAAGACAAGATATTTCCCCAATCACTGGTGCCATTATGATGTTGAATATCAGAAGTCCTTCCGATCTTGAATAATTTAAGAAACATGTAACTGAAGAGATATTGTATGAACACAAATATTTCATTAACACAAAATCAAGAACTGCAGTCGTAATGTTCCAGCATTGGCCTGCTGTCCAGGGGACTGGTATGAATAAGCATCGAACAATAAATCACTTGACAGTATATATAAGTCTATTCATTTTCAAGCTAATGACCCCGAACTGGGTAGCTTCCCCCAAACTGTTTTTTCCACACTATCATGATACATTAGTAACACTGGCCATCCAGAGCTTAACACCATCGTCCACACCAGAGTAAATGTGAACATTATGCTTAACATCTTGAGCTCCGTACAACTCGAGCCCTATCCCCAATAAGGCTCCAGACAGAACCATATCAGCTTTAATGAAAGTTTAAACACAGACTGGGAGGCCCGGAAATATATTCACCTGAACATGAGGCCTGTTCAGCCATTTACAGTATCCATAAAGTCTTGAAGTTTATGATATAACTCTCCTGAAGAACTGTTTACTTCTTTACATTAGAAATACATTTACCGTTACTGACATGAACCACATCGAACGCTTCGAGTCCTGCCAAGACTTTGTCACCCTAACAGTTACCTAGGAAGGAGGAGAGGTGCCAGATGGAAGTTATGCGTGTTTCGAAACATCAACATACTGACCAGCCATATATCTAGGTAGAGACACAACCTACTGGCCAGCCATATATCTAGGTAGAGACACAACCTACAGGCCAGCCATATATCTAGGTAGAGACACAACCTACTGACCAGCCATATATCTAGGTAGAGACACAACCTACTGACCAGCCATATATCTGGGTAGGGAGACAAGAGGTAATTGCAGCACCACAGAACCTGCCACACACATATAGATCGTCTTGCCAGAACTAGTGTGGCCAGGAACGTCAGACTAAGGCGGACCGACCGCCATGTTTACTGCCCCAGCTCCCGACTGCATCCCTAGGCAATGAGTCAGCGGCGTCCACGACCACCTACCTCAGTAAACCATGTGCTGGGTTGTCCTCCTCACTACATCTGCAGAACTATCTTCTAGCTGTGCTAATGGTTCCCTCTGATTCAAGAAACTAGGTACAGATATTTGCGAAAATTAGCTGTAAAATGTCGTAAACATTTTCCTTATTAGCTGGACAACAGCTTTCCTGCCTCTTCGTTCCCACAGGATAAGTAATAGTGTTATGGTGTTAGTGCTATAGATAGGAGGATATAGTGGTGTTTAAACCTCTCACAACCTGTGGGTTCGCGTTCCTGTCTCTTGGATATAAAGGAACACACACTTTGTTGGTAAAACTATCACCAACTGGTGTGACACAACACATGTTGGGAACACATTAATAACTCACTGAACATTCCCTGACAACGCACGAAACACGATCTGGTCATACACATGTATGACACCACATCATCTATGCAGATCGGAGGCCGAGTCTGGAACAGAGTCGTAACTTATCCATGTTAAACTATCTTCACAAAGGCAGTATGCCTGGCTGTGGGATACGGCACATCTCTCACCTTTTATGAATTCTCTGATGTTAGTGTCAACCAAATCGTACTCAGAGCGACAGGAACATAGAGTATTCATGTATATATTAATTTCGGATACTTATATCCATATATATACACCTTATTGTAATTGACGCCTTTCACCCTCCTGTATTTTCAGGCCCCGATTGCTTAGAATCTTTTTCACTCCATCTTTCCACCTCCAATTTGGTCTCCCGCTTCTCCTTGTTTCCTCCACCTCTGACACATATATCTTCTTTGTCAACCTTTCCTCACTCACTCTCCATATGTCCAAACCATTTCAACACACCCTCTTCTGCTCTCAACCACACTCTTTCTTTTCTACACATCTTTCTTACCCTTTCATTACTTACTTGATCAAACCACCTCACTCCATATATTGTCCTCAAACATTTCATTTCCAACACATCTGCCCTCCGCTGTACAGCCCTATCTATAGCTCATGCCTTGCAACCATATAATATTGTTGGAACTACTATTCCTTCAAACATACCCATTTTTGCTCAGAGATAATGATCTCTCCTTCCACACATTCTTTATTGCTCCCAGAACCTTTACCCACTTCCCCACCCTGAGACTCGCTTCCACTTCCATGGTTCCATTCATTGCCAAGTCCACTCCCAGATATCTGAAACACTTCATTTCCTCCAAATTTTCTCCATTCAAACTTACATCCCAATTATCTTGTTCAACCCTGCTGTACCAAATAACCTTGCTCTTATTTGCATGTACTCTCAACTTTCTCCTTTCACACACTTTTCCAAACTCAGTCACCAACTTCTGCAGTTCCTCACGTGAATCAGCCACGAGTGCTGTATCATTGGCGAACTGCAACAGACTCATTTCTCAGGCTCTCTCATCCCAAACAGACTGCATACTCACCCCTCTCTCCAAAACTCTTGCATTTACCTCCCTAACCACCCCATACAAAAACAATTTACCAGGAATACTCAGCAAACTTATGCCTATAGTTTGAACACTCACCTTTATCCCCTTTCTACAGTGGCACTATACATGCATTTCACCATGATCCATACATACGCTGAATATCCTTACCAATTAAAAAAAAAATTAAAAAAAAATTAAATGTTGCATTAAAATTGAAATTCAAGTGTGTTCAGTAAAATAATCATATCCACAATTGTATTAACCTTGGTACATTGATTGTTCTGTGTGTAACCCTTGAGACTCATGTTCCTGGGGCTAGGAAGGATATTAGTCTATCTTCATATGCACAAGGCTGGTCTCTTGTCATATAAAAAATTTTGATAAAGCTAACCTTCTTACCTGGAAGGCTGACACTAGTGAGAAACATAAATTATTAATACAAAAGTCAGTTCTTTTTGTAATAAGAAATCTTTCTAACTAAATGAAAATGATGGTTTACAAGCTTCACCTTATTTGATGTACTGTATCTTTTAACTTTATACATAAATGTTGAACTTGCCAAAACTTTGTCGTGGTCTGTGTAGCACAATATCATTTAGTTTTCTTCCTTCTAGTGAAATCAGTGCAACTGTCTCAATGAGAATGACTAAATATGTTTGATATAAATCTTCAAGTGATATTGGAAAGAGAGAAGAGCCTCATCCTCGAGACCAAAGGGAATGTGTCCAATATGTTATTTTGTTACATTTATGTTTTGTAACTTTTGTAACTCATTTTGGGGTAATAAATAATATGTACTAATACATTCCATGAAATATATGATCAAACTTTGTTATCTATTTTATAACCTCAATTTTTATCTTAAGGCTGTCATTCATTTTCCTGTAATTTAGTGGTACCATGTGGTATGTTGATGGTAAAATGGGATGTAGAATGGGTATAACAAATGGGATAGAGTAGAATGTGGGAAAGCAACAAGAATGGACAAAATTGCATTCGAGATTTTGAAGAAAGGGGATAATGTTACAGTTGACACTGGCTGTTTGACATATGAACCCTAAGGAGTCATTGTTGGAATACAATTATATTAAGTACCCTTTTACTATAAGTCATGGATGTAGAAACATTTTTCTGCCTGCAACGTAGAAGGCACTAACAGAGGGGTTTAAACAATAGCCAAGCCAAAGAATGTATGGAATGCTGGACTGAAAAGCACATTTCTTTGCAACTCTTGAGGCCAGTTGTTGGATAAGAGAATACTGTTGAGCTGTTTCTCGTAGCTTATGAGGTGTGTGATCCTTTTAATTATAAATTAATTTAAAGGCTAAGCTGTGTTGTGGTTGAATTTTTTTTACTTTTAATGCTAAAATTACAATAATTATTCACAAAGATATTCTCACTTAAAAACTACCCATCATACAAAAATAAATTTATGCTTTATATCAAAAGAAAACCAAGGGAATATTTTTCAGTTAAAATGAAAACAGCGACAAGAAATGTAACTTACTTCTCATGTGAAAGAATTATCAGCTCAAAAGGATGGCTAATATGTACATGCTCATCTTCACATAAAAACTATATTGATAAAGTCCTATTAAATACAGGCTAACTAACCTTACATGTTTTGTCATAAATCTTTATTCATAATAGAAAAACAATACAATCATACTCTCCCTCATAAAAGACAGTTATGCAAGAAATTTCACATAGTCTCTGTTCTTAAAACTCAAAGCACCACTGCTAATACCAAGTAATTAAGAACATAATTCAGAAATAAGAAATACTAGAGACTTATGACGTGAAAATGTTAAAATTGCCTTAATATTCGAAGTCAAGCAATAAGAGAACATTTTGGATACTACTTCACATCTTGTTTTTCATATGTCGTACCCTTAAAGAAAGGAACACTTGACTTTCACAAAAATTTAAAAACATATGTTTTCTAGTTTAATGACTTTGGCTGTTAATTGGTAACAACTAAATGGTAATCATCTGTATCTTGTCCTTAAAAAGCATTAAAAAATGAAATATCTTGAAATACCTTCCACTTTAAATATTTCTTACAGGAAATAGTAAAAGGAATACAAGACTCTTAATAAATTCTTAATAAACATCCCAAAATCATTGAAAAAATAAATATTTTCATACATCAACTTTGTAGGAGACACAGCCATCTACTTTGTGGACAGACGTGGAAAAGGACCTCAGACGAACTTCTTGGGAGTTGGAAATAAAGCAAGGTGCAGACTCTGCCCACTTGTCGGGAACATCAGCACTTTCATGGGTGTACACCAGAAGGTCAAATGAACCTGTATGCAAAAAAACATTTCAGAAATGCTAGAAAATACTTTTTCTTTATTAAGCCATGTTTCTTGATGTCTTCAATTAACCTCCGTTACACACTGTTTTGTTCTCCAAGTTTCCAACCATCTCCCTTGCTAAGCTAGAAACATACAGAAATCAATAAAGTTCGAGATATCAGCAAGGGCTATTCCTGTCGCAACACAAGCTTAGCTCTGTATGTGCAAGTTGAGACAAGACGTGAATCTAAATAATTTCTATCATTGCCATTCCCTATTGAAAATAATTTTCTGGACTACAGTATGACAATAAGCTAAGAAGCATCTTTAAACTACTGTGACCATTATGGCACTGGATGAGGAGCAAATGAATCACGCATCTAAAATTAAGCCAAAGTTGTGTGCCAGCACTTTCAACACTTTGTGTGCTCCAATCTTAAAGGATGTATTCTACAAAGTTCTAAGCCGGTTATCAATTGATTTTTCCTACACCTGCAACTTTGAATGAAAGCTTCCACTGTTTCAAGCAAAGGTACGAGTCCTGCGAACACCTGTAATTAAGAGAAGAAAAGGATACTCACAGGTACAGTCCAGCAACGGCAAGAAGGTGACACAAGCAGTAATCTGACACATTACTGCACGCATTTCCCTTTGGATCAATTTTAGATCCTTGTTACCAACCTTCCCCCTGGAAACAATCAAATCATACAGATATGAATAAGTTACCAACCAATAGTCCTGCTTAAAACGATCATGCTATTAGAAAAACTGTTTTATCGGAGTACCACAAATAATAGCTAATTGGTGCCACATTAACAAACACACCGTAAACAGATTCTTGCAGTGTTAAATACAAAAACAGGGAAGATCAGGTTGAAACTGAAACAGTACATGAGAAGTGCAAGAACTTGTAAATATGTAGAGGAAAGCACATACCGTGACATTCAAAGGAAATGGCAAGAGAGTCAATGTTTATGAAGGAGATCAATAAATTGATGTTTGTGCATCAGTGTTGCTGTAACCATAATATCCAAAAGCAAATGAATAAGTGCTAGTGTTGCACACAGTGATGACTGTGCAAAGATATGCAAAATGTGACATTCGGTGGAATTTCTGAATAGTTGTCATATTTCAACAGGAGGAACCAGCACACAAATATTACGAGCAGGAAGAATTTCCTAACTTCTAAACAACTACATGAATCTAAATAAAACATTTTGCAATTCTCAACAGCCATATATTCAAGGCACTGTACTCCAGTAAAGTAGATGCAAAGCAGTGGCTTACTCTTTGATAGACTGTGGGCCAAAACCATGTTCAAGTTGGACGTTAAAGTCCCAGCGCTCAACAACCTCCTTGGTATCAACGTTCGTCATTACGAGCACCAGTCTCTGCACTTCCCCTGCCTCCAGCCAGTCTGTAACAAATGATGGTAAAACTAGTGGATGAACTATTCTGTTTGGTACAACAAACAGGATTCAGCTGTTAAAGAATCCTTCAGTCTTTATCTAGTATGAATTACAAAATCATAAAGTGTATAGTTAAAAACCTGGTGTGCAATTTTGTATAATTTTTTTCATCAATCTATCAATTTACATTCTAAATAATTTATCCCTTTAACTAAACAAAGGGTGGTAACTCAGAATTCCATGCATTAACTCGTTAGAAACTGACAAGTCTTGAAAACGCAGGCAGATAAATGGTACATACAACATTCTAAACCATAAAAAGAAAATGAAAACATTCTATCTACAACTTAAAAAATTCATGAACAGAAAATGATAGTTTTATAAATGTCACAGTTATTACGTTGCCTGTTTAGCATGGCACAGACTTATCAATCAATAATGTTGTCTGTCCACTGAAAATATGTTTGACCTAACCATCAGATCTAAGTCAAATGCACTTACCCATATCTACCGTCTGACTGTCACGTATAATGCACTTAAACAAGATCCCTCCATCCCTAACCGAGTCCTATGGACCTTTCCATGTTTTCCCAACAGCTTCACACGTCCTGATTCAGCCAACAAACAGAATGTCACCCCAATATATCAGATCACTCCAATTCACTCTATCCTATGAATTCCTCACACCGTCCTGCACGTCGTCTCCTGGAACAGGAAGGTTAAAAGTAAATGTATAAAATTAGCTCACTCGACTCACCTTTGATTTGTGCCAAAACATTATTCAAGTAGTCCTTAACACCGTTATCTGTTGTAATACAGAGAGTCAAGCCGTAGTGCTGCTTGCTTGTGAATGAATCTGGAGGATATATCCCGCGCTGGAACAGGATACTATTGATTCCATAGTCTAGGGGACAAAAACTATCATTATTGATCAAAAATTTCAGAAAGGCAGTTTGAAATAAAACTGCATTTTGGAGCCAATACATCACAAAGGAAACTAAAACTTCACTGCTTTATTACAAACAATGTAACTGTGTATGAGACTAGAGTAGACTACGAAAGCACAGTCTCACCATACTCGCTTCTTACTGGGAGTCACCAGATGTACGAACCACAACACATCCTTCCCTCGCTCAGCAGTAGACCAGTCTAAATACAACAGTATTCATGGAACTTATAATTCTTTTTTCAAAAGGTTTTACCTACTTTTACCTTACCTAACGCCAGTTTCTCCGACGTACATAACCCTCACTACTGTACCTTTACGCAATATTTATTCTATTTGAAATAAATGCTCCAAACCAAGCTCTACAATAGTTACAACAGCACTGAAAAATAAAATCACAAAACATCTAAACCTAATTTTAATGTGGATAAACTGGTCGTAAACATTTACTTCGTAAAGAGTATAAAAGTCAATTTCAACTTTGCATTTAAAATCTAATTTATAATAACACAATTATGGAGGTTGATAATATTTATTTCCATATCTGCCTATTATCAAATCTTGTATATTACAAAGGAAATAAGACACAATACCAAGCCACGGAACGTAATACGTAATTCTTTAAATTAATGGAATAAAATATACGACCAACATCAGAGAATCGCCCAGCCCCTATGGTAATTAATAACTCATTTAAATAAGCAAAATATAAATGAATCAAGATGAAACTAATGTAAATAAATAATTAGTCCCTAATTAGTCGTGTTGAATATACAGAGCCTAGTCTGACATCTACATTTCCTATCTACTACAGGGTGGAATATAATTTATAATTACTAAATCTACTTCATCTACATGAGGGACAAGAGGGAGAAAACTAGTATAAAATAACTATTCACTAATAATAAATATTCCCCACATTAAGGTCTGAGTCAACGCCTGAGAAGCAGGACAGGTCGCCCTATAACTGGTGGTTCAGAGGTGATGACAAGCACCATAACCCATGCCGGCGGTACAACACCATGACTCACGGACGTGGCTGACGTTTACTCACAGAAGAACTCCGAGACAAGCTGTGCAGAACCTTTTAAAGTAATGCAACTGCCGTTCTCCTGCTTTGTTCCAGCCATGGTCACCCCGCGTTTGTGCCTTCGAATGTGATTGGTCGAGAGACGTTGATTCTCATTGGTCGCCTGGGACCCCTTGCCAAACTTACAGCCATCCATTATTAAACGTTAATTCTACTAATTTAAATCGTGATACATTATAATTATGAGGACTATTTGTGAAAAATAAAAATATATGGACGCTTTGACTGGTGTTTTATGAGAATTTCTGAATTTTAGGAATTAATAGACATTTGGCAAAGAAGTATTTGTTTTCCTTCCCAGCTGACCGAGGACTTGTCAAATGTACGATAAGAGTCATCTACGCACGTAAGTTTTATTATGGTCCTAATCACCAATTTAACATGTATTTTACTACACATGTAAGAAATAAGTTTCGAAATGTCAAAAGCGGCCATAAATAACTTTATAAAATTAGTGTATTTCTTTAGAATGTAAAGTATGAACCACAGTCGCCTAATAATTGCTAGTTCGAGTTTGCCTCCAGCCTGAATATATAAGTAATATGAAGAATGGGCTTAATGCTACAACAACGGGAAAAATTCCAAAATGACGCTTTAATAATAAAAAAATTTGTTAAAAAACCAGAAAGCTTATGTAATGAAAAGCTCCGAACGTTAACGATATTTGTTTGAGCTTTGAATCATATTTAAATCCCTTCCAGGTGGGAGGCATTTAAAAAATATCAAAATATAAACACAAATCATTGCCAAGATTAGCTTTCCACTCTGCAAATATTCTTATTTTTAATCATCAATGCTGAAGTATCGTTCTGGCCTTTACCATACTGCTTCTGTATTTATGTATTTAATAATCTAATAAAGTAAATATGACGGCAAATATGGATATATCACAGGCATATCGTACCGATAACAGTGAACAACATACACATCTCATTATGGTCCTATGGTGATACAGATATATAAATCATCCCTGGTATATACATAATAGTGTGTAAAAATGTATATAAATATATATATTTGGCTAAAACATGACCTGCCCCAATGTATTACGTAAGTACGATAGTTTTAGCGTCACGGACGATGTCGCTGTGTGACGTCGTCTGCAGTGGAGAGCCAGCTTGCCGGAGGTGAGAGTTGGGTCCAAGATGCTTCCTGAAGTGGATATATTTGTCGGGAATTACACCATAATTGACAAGGAAGTGTTCGAGCTGTGGGTCCAAGGATACCCGGGTAAGTGATGGTGAATGGAGAATGGCTTGTATGTATGACGGTGAGTTATTATGCTTTATGTAGGGAATGAGGAATGATGATATTGAGTTCATTCAATTCTCCTTTATTTTCTTGGGTTTGGACCAGGTTAAGCCTCAAGCCATTTTAATTAAATCCTTGACCCTTCTCTTCAGAGATGGTGTGGAGGAAATAACTCTTCCACTTCTCTCCCAGTCTTCCTCCACCAGTGCATTTGAGGAGTGGATTAGAAATCGAGCACACGTGTTTCAAAATGGGATAGATTTAGATTTAGAGTAGATTTCTGACTATGTTCTACTTTCCATGTTGGGTATTTTCCTGTCTCTCTCCTGTCTACAAGGTAGAGTTCCCCAGAAGGTCGACAGTTGTTTGATTCTGAGGGAAAT
>JAUUDY010232635.1:0-21648 GCA_032361765.1 Panulirus inflatus
GTATAGGTATGTATATGTGCGTGTGTGGGCGTGTATGTATATACATGTGTATGTGGGTGGGTTGGGCCATTCTTTCGACTGTTTCCTTGCGCTACCTTGCTAATACGGGAGACATCGACAAATTATAATAGAAAAAAATAAAAAATAAAAACACACAAGACTTGTAGAGGACATCCAGTCTATATGTTTATCCAAAAGACTTCTGAGCTGCTGGGAGGATTAGTAACCTAAAGTGACATCAACAATGTGGTAGACTCAGGTTGAAGGTGGGCCCAAAATGAGCAACTCGCTGACACCATTGGATACTTATTAGCACAGCATAAGGAGAAAGCATGAGCTAACCCACTTGTTAGATGGAATATCACTCATGGGACAAACCAGCAGAGAGAGATAACAATCATGTGATTTTTCACTTATCTTACTGGTTTGACATAAAATAACCTAAGAGCTTATAAGATGGCAAGGAAACATGATGTAGACATTTATAGAGACAAAAGAAACAATTACAGAGCTGAAAAACAAAAAATTGGGATATAAACAAAATAAAAAATTAGGTGGAAAGATATAAATCATTCACAGAGATCAAGAAGAGTAACTGATAATTTATCATTAAAATCTGGATAACCTTAAGAAATAATGTGGAAATGTCAAACTACTACTTTATGTACTGGACAACATAGCACAGGTTCATAAAGAGAATGTTTTACCTTTTCATTAACTAAACCTTTTCTTTTCAAAATCAAAAATCTATCATGTTATGTCACATACATAAATGTGTTCTCTTGCTGCTGATTGAACATTTACATTTGTGTACAAGTCAGCAAAATAACTTGAATAATTTGAGGATATCCTTCAAATAATTAGCCTGTGCTTGCTGGTTCTACTCTTTCAGTTTCTTTTTCCACACTATTAGTTTCATGATAATGAATTTTGATCTTAGGATAAAGAAGAGACAGAAAATAACAGTGCAGAGGATAAAAACCAACAAGAAAGGGACTCAAAAGAGATGGATGAATTGCCAGTTACCCGGGCAGCATTTGCATTTGGAACAGCACAAGATCAGCGTCCAGTTACTTCAGGTAATGAGAATTCAAATCTATACAGCTTACTGTTTATAAATAAAAGGCCTTGTGTTGTTAGACATTAATAGGACACGAACTTTTAACTATCTTTACTTTCATAGAATTCTTTTTCAAATCTGTGAATTTGTTTATAGTGTCTACACTCACAGCTTCATCTCTTAGCTCATGCCAAGCATTTACAGGATGTATTAATCCAGAGGTACTTCTTCCAATCTTTTAAAATTTTCTTCTTGTATAGTTTCTGGCGGTTACCTCTTGCTGATCTTTCTGTTAATTTTAAAGAATTGTTCACTCATGACATAAGCAGTTTTACTCTGAGAAATTATTATCATTATTATTATTATCATTATTATTATTATTATTATTATTATTATTATTATCATAATTATTTTTCAATCCCAGGACAAGGAATAGATACATCGTCTCTGTACACAACATCACTTAAATTCAGTCTATCCCATGCATGGCCTCCTGCATGTTCAAGTGGTGAGCACTCAAGACCTTTTCCAATCTTTCCTATCATCTCCAATTCGATCTCCATCTTCTCTGTGTCCCCTCCACTTCTGATACATACACCCTCCTTGTCAACCTCTCCTCTCTCATTATTTCCACATGTACAGTCCGTTTCAGCACATCCTCTTCAGTTCTTTTGATCATGTTTCAGGTAGAGTAGCCCCGAAGGAGTTGTGTGGATGCGAGGCGTGGGCTATAGATGAAAATGTATGGACAAAATTTGTTGTAAATAAAACGTCTAAAATTATATCTAACCTCTGGGAGGAAATAAGGCAGTGTAAAGGTCTCTTGATCTCTGTATAATTATTGTGACAGACTCCTTATCAGGTTTATAAAGTGCTTGTTACTTAGGATCTCTATGCCATTTTCATATTTCAATAGTGGAACGCATGGGAAATTCTGATCGGCCTGTGACAAGAGGAGGTGGCGTGTTGGACCATCCTCCCTCTAGATCTGGCATGTCTATGGAAAGACTTGACACTGGCCAAACATTCTCATTTGGTGAACGTCCAGTGACAAGACAGGTAATGTATAAACTACAATATATTTATAGAAATTTCCATGGTAACCTGTTTGCACTTGGTTTTCAATTGTCCGACCTTTATAAAGCCTTCAGCTTACACTTGTAAATCTTATTTTTCATTATTCAATAACTGCCATAATAGCTACTTCTTGTACACATATAATCATTAATTATATTTCATTTTCAAAGTTCAAGTTGTATTGTTTAGGTTCAGCAACAGGATTCTTTAATCTTAGATTTAGTGATTTTTGAGAAATGCTTCCATTTACTTAATACACATTCTGCTAACTTTATCATAAGTAAATAAGTAATGCAGTCCTAAATATGGACCACAGCACATCCACTGGCCCACCCAGGACTGGGACCACCAAGGTTCAAATCTTGGATGGGGCAGTTGGCCCACCATCCACCCAGCTGTTCATCCTCCACTTGCTGATGGTAGTAGATAAACTGGTTAATTCTAATCACCCCAGGACCAGTTTCTGTGAAAGAGTCTTGGTGTTACCCAGAAGAGAGCCTTGGTTAGGGCTTTCACTTGTCCATGCCATTTCAGCAAAAGTAAACCATACATTGTGGATATATTGCTAAACAGAGCAGCATTACACTTTTAACCTACAATTTTAGTTCAATCTTGTGATTGGGTAGGGATAGCAGCCATTATCTGTCTTGTATTGATATCATTATCATTCTACCATAAGAGAAACACAAGACTAAATTAATTCTTTTTTTTATGAAGACTGAGAAATATCTATAATGAAATATTGTTTATAATTATAATATGCATCGTAACATACTTCAGGGTGATGGAAACAGTAGGCCCACAACATCAGGTCGACCTATCACAGCTCGCCCAGTAAGTGCTGCACTGCGAAATGCACCAGGAACAGCTTCTAGACTTTTATCCACAGCAAGCATGCAACGGCCTGGAACAAGAACTGGTATAGCTACTGGGATAGGCTTTAACACACCAGTAAGTATATGACAAATAATTTTTTCACTGTTGCTGCAGTGCACTGCAGCACTAAGGGTCCAGTTATGAGATGTGAACTTGGTTTACCACACATCACATCCAAGTACACATACAATTGTGTGCATTCATAAATTGTTCAGTGTGAAAAAGATTTATGCAATACATCAGTTTTAAACTACATAAATGTTAACAGATAACAGTACACTAAAGCTGAAAAAGCATTCATTAGGGGTTGTTTGTCTTCAGGGGAATCATCATTTAAGCTTTATCAGGAACATTGGGTAGACACATGAGGCAGAAGTATTCGTTAGGAACATAAGGTGGGTGGAAGCCTCTGAAAACACTGTGCTGAAATTGTTGTCCCCCAGTGGCCTGCTAAGTATGAGGCACTAAAACCTACCTAAGAAGTGACACAAAAATTGACCAGCTAAGGAGACTTTTTTGCCAAGTCCACCCCCTTGAGGGAGTTCCTGAACAGAGTGGGCATCAGAGATATAGATAGATAGACAGATGTATGATCTATACACATATTGTCACACACACGAACATATCAATATTTACCCCATGACCAATAATTAAAATAAATCTTTTTATGTATAAAAAGGTATGAGTGTATATATGTAAGTGAATGTACAAAGAAAAAAATGATGAAAAGGAACTCCCTACTAGAAACACTCTCTCTCTCTATCTCTCTCTCTCTCTCTCTCTCTCTCTCTCTCTCTCCAAGAAAAGAAGAAAAAGCAAATGTGTATATTTATATTTGTAATAAAAGAGGGGTTGCAAACTACCCTGACAGTACTACAAGGACCTGACATGGCTCCCTAGAAACTAATTGCTACATATGATGTAGCAAGCTGGTTAGCTAGATTCACAACCAGCAATGTGATCCACTTGCCATCTCTATATCTCTCACTTTCCCTGTTTTTTTCTAAATTCTCCCTACTACTACTGCAGTTCTTCTGTTCTCCATCTTCATGTAATCTTTACTACCACTACTACTATACTGCTACTACTACTAATATGACTGCTAATGTTTCCACTTTCTGCATTAATGGATGACAAATATTCTGCTTCATTTATGAATATCATGCAATGACTACGCTTTATCTTTAGGGTGATTTTTCAGATCAATGTTGTAGATCGACCCATCACCCAGCAAGGATTAAGTGGTATGAAGACAGGATCAAGAGGACCACAGAGACAGGTATGTCATCACAAGGGTTAGAATTTAGTTTTTTCACTGCAACATTACATGTTATATACAACTGGTCAACAGCTATAAAAGCAGAATTCCCTATCCACAACCAGGCCCCAAAGACCTTTCCATACTTTCCCATGAATGTTTCATGTGCCATAGTTCAGCCTGCATACCACAGTGCTCCAATTTGCTCTTTCATATGCACACCTCACATTCTCCTACATGTTCAGGCCCTGATATCTCAGTGCCTCTTTCACTCCAACCTTCCATCTCTTACTCAGTTGCTTCTCCTCCCTCAGTGAGGTAACAGCAGGATCAGACATACTACAGCCTCGCCTGCATACTTTAGCTATCATTTATAATGAACTGCAAACAGTCTGCCAGCCATAAACAAGCCTCACAGACTATTCCAAGATTTATGCTTTACCTTACCTGATCCCTTTTACAAACTATGAAGTTTCTGCAGCACTTACGAATCTGGCCATGTCCACTGGGCATAACCACAGGACAAGGAGTGTGATGATGATGTTTGTGGAGTTTAGTTGTGGACGGTAAGCCCTAGTTTTGATTAATTATACATGGCAGCTCGAGAGTGAATGTGTAAAAATGAGGCTGTTGGTCACCTGTTCCTGATACTTTCTTACTAAAGCAGGAGAAGCAATTTTGAACAAAAATAAAATAGAAAGAAATAATCATGAAGGGCCATCAAATATTACATGATTGGACAGAGAGAAGAAATAATTGTTTTGGAGGATACTTAGTTATAGCAAGGTTGGAGAGTTATACTATGACAAAATTCCTGAATACTTACATAAAGATACCTTTGCATGCAGAGAAATTTTGAATAAAATTTTCACAAAAATAACATTGCAAAATTCCAGGTACAAGACAAAAGTTATTTCATGGGCATTCTTCGAACCAAGATCACAGAGCTAGGTACTGAAATAAGTCGTCTGAGTGGTGAGATTGACTTGATGAAGCAAGAACAGTCAACTTTCCTTACGTATGATAAGCGGGTGAAGGAGATGGCCCAAGAGCTCACTGGTAAGAGTCCCTATTTGTAGGATACAGTGAGACTGCAAGAAATAAGTGCAAAAAGCTATTTGTGTACTATAGCAGATGTTTCTTAAACTGTGTACATTTTGAAATCTGCCATATCTGAGACAAGCTCTTCATCCCTGCTTATAGCTGCATCTTATTTTTTGTATTAATAAAGGGTATTGCATGAGTAACAAATACAGAAATTTCTTGTGCTAACTGCTATGTTGTGCACAGCTATTCATATCAATACTTCTTGCAAAGCAATCTCGCTGTAATCCATTCACATTATCATTATTCTTCCTTTGCATCTCCTTATATTAACTTCACTTAGATATACCAATATTCTTTAAATTTTGAAAAGTGAGTTGAAATCCTATAGCATCAGTGTTTTACTCAGACATTGCATTGGATCTCACAGTGCAAAGGTAAAGCCAGTTTTATTTTTTTCTTCAAAGGCACCAATAATGGACAATAGTTTTCATTGAGGCCAAGGCCTTAAATGAACAAAAAAGTGAGTCAAAGCAGTTTAGAAGAACCTTACTCCCACCCCTTTCTCACTCTATTTCAGGGAAATACTAAGATAAGAAAGACTGCTAAGGTGAGTCATTAAGAAACTTCTCATTCCTAAGAAGTTCATTAATTCCTGATTGGAGCACAGTCTTGAAGCTAAAGCAGCCCAGTAAAAGGGGTCCTAGTTTTGTATAACTGAATCAAGTAATAATATAACTGTAGCATGTGTTGTATCACTGTAGTGACACAACACTCACTACATTTATCAGTCTCTACATTTGTAAAGTGCAATGAATGACCTTTTTGAATACTGAACCAAAACATAGTCTTCCAGCTTAGCAGGATTAAAAATGATCTGGCTGTCTACTACATATTGCATTACAGATGATATCAAGCTAGAGATTAAATTATTAGGAATATGAAAAACATTTCTTACAAAATACTCAGAGCATTTTCCCCACTAATAGCATACTTTACAAAAATCATTACTGCTAGTGATCCCTTAATTCTTAGCCTTAGAATCCAAGACGGCAACAGTCAAGGAGTTTTACTCTGTATCACTTTTAGATGACAAGATTCAGTCATACCTATAGCCTTAGTTTTAACTTTTATGTACCTTCTGGTATCAAATAAGTTTATAATTGGGCCCTCATTCATTGAATATGGCCCAGGTGCTTTCATGAATATTCATAAATTTGTAACACCCTTGGGGACCTAGTTTCTTTGGCCATATGATAGAAAATTTTAGATGATATTATTTCATAACAATAACACAAGGATGAGAAAACTATAAAAGTATAAACTAAATATGAATGAGACTGATGTTAGAGCATTAAAAAAAAAAACTAGTCATCTTCATATCTACTTTAATAATAATGATTTATCAGTGCTTTTACTATGAAAGTTGCATTGATACATCAGTCAACTTTATTATCTATAGTGTATGTGTCTTTTTACAGAGCTGCAAGGAACCTTAGCTGATTACAACCTGTTGCTAGACCTCATAAACACTGATACTGAACGGGTGGAGATTGATGATGAGACTCGAGAATTAAAAGAGGTCAATAAAGGGGAAGCAGATAAGTTGGAAGCATTATTCACACGTAAACAGGATTTGGAGTCCATGATGCGACAACTTGAGGCAGAAATTGAAGAGGTAATATCTAATCGTCTGATTAATAGACATACTGGGTGAAATGCTTCATTTTCAACATGAAAATTGATAGTTTTTGAGAATCAGTAATGGCATACCAGTTGTCTTAGAACAAATAATAATTGAATTTTTAATTATATTTTTTAGAATGAAGATGAATATAAAGTTGTAAACATGCCTAGTGTACCTGTTGGCTCATAACTTACAATCCTATCTATCTATCTCTCTATAGCTCTGATGCCCATTCCCTTTGGGAACTCCCTCATGGGGGTGGCCACGGCTAAAGAGCCTCCATAACTGTTGAACTCCAGTGCAGCCTCTTAGCCCTTGGTGCCTCACCCTGACAAGGCCACTGGCAGAAGGCAATTTTTGCACAGTGTTTTCAAAGGCTTTTACCTAATGTTCCTACCAACTTCTATCTAATGTGTCTACCTAATATTCCTTCTTAATGTTCCAACCAGCTACTTCTATTTAATGCTCTCAGCAAATGCTCCTACCTAATACTTCTAACTTTTACTCCTGTCAAACACTTCTACCTACTACTTCTATCTCTTGCTCCTACCATTTCACCAAAAGGTAGGGCTATTGCAAAGCACTCACCATAGGAAAATCTAAAGTTGAGAAGAATGAGGTGAGTTAATTGTTGTCAAGTGTTATGTGTGACATGGAGAGACTATAAGTATAAGGAAAGAATGCCAATGGTCCATAAGTGGGTGAGACAGGAAGAAATGATAGCTAATTGGGTGAAAGGAGTGCAACTTGACAAACTTGACAACACTGAAGTGCTGGCTTACCACACTGTTACTCATTGTGTGTAAACATGAAAGCACTTATCTTTCAAGGAGATTTTAAGTCAGGTGCAAGATACACCTAAATCATCTCTGGTGTCTTACCTTAGTGGGAATGAAATACACTTCTTAACCTTCACGGACTGTTATATTATAGGGAGCACTTGTTTACTGGTTTACTGTGAGTAGACCCAACAAGCAAAACTGATTTTAATAGTTTTGATTGGCTTTCATTATGTCTTTTTTGTGTTGCTGGCAAGTTTAGGATCAGAAACATCTACTAGACATGATAAAGAATTTCAAATGTTGATTATAGTTTTGTAGAAAACTTGGTAACTTTACAGCAACAGTAGTGATGATTTTGTAGTAGTAATAGTGACCTTGTCATAAGACTGTGATGGCTATGTCATAACACCAGCATCTCCCTGTCGAATTGGTGACTTTGTAATGATAAATGTAATATTAGAAGGACTGCAACTACCTATTTCCAATTTGTACAATACAAGGAAGGAGTTCTACACTCATGGGGCTTTTCTCTTACAACTACAGTATTTTACTATCATACAACTTTTTAAACTTCTTCCATTCACATTCATAAATCTGATAATGTAAAAGTTCTTCTTTACATCATTACCGACAAATTTGTTTTATTTCTTGTTATGGACTCTATTTACTGTCTCTGGGTCTTTTAGAGAATTATTCTTATCCACAGTCAGACTGGTTCAGCAATATGGAAATTGTGATCATCTTCCCTTATTCCTCTCTTCTCTATGGTGGACAAATTTATGGCTTCTAACCTTTCCTTGTAATGAAACTTTTTTTTTTTTACATAGCATACTTGTTGCCCTCCTTTGGACTTCCTGTAGTATATCTTCACTCTTCTTAATGGAAGTGATGAAATTTCAAATGCACATCTCAGTTTAGGTCTAAGATTTAAATAGTTTGTTGAATATGCTATCTGTGTACTTAAAATGCATATCTTACATTAACCAGTTAACAATTTGCCTCTCTAACACTTCCTTTGATGGTTTTCAGATGATAGGTTAGATACCATTCTGTGTCCCCAAAGGTCTCCTCCACACACTCACACACAAACATGTTCATGTATTGTGTTTCCTCTCAGATTGTAGTCATAAAGAGGTCTTCTTTCACTGTGTCCAATCTTTATTACTTTCCATTTGTTTGGAGTGAACTTCATTAAAGATGTATTAAAGCAGCTCTGGAGCTTGTCTCTGCCCATCTCTAAGTCGATTCAGTCCTTAACACTCCTTACTTGTCTCATGACCGTAGCATCACCTGCAAACCTATTCAGATATGAATAAGACAGTGATGACTGTGATGGTAATGATACCTAATTCATACCCCTCTGTCTTAATGGGTATATACAGGATAACTTTCCAATTGTCCATTCATTCATTCTTCCATACATCCATCTGTCTGGGATGTTTGTTCCTTCTGTAGTCAATGATTTAGGCATTTCAGTTATATTTCAATTAGTGAAAATAATATTTGATTTGGAAATGACTCTCCTCGCCCATTTAAATTTGGAGGAACAAAGGAATACACTCCAGCATGAATTACCAGTATATATTGGTGGGGAATGCTTGTCTCAGAGACTGTATCAGGCATACCATTTCTTGTTGGGAAATATGTTCATGGTTTACATCCATCAAATGTGGATGATTATCAGTAAAAGGCAGTCATCACTATTTTAACTTTTTAAAGCAATTGCTAATTTTATCAGATATCATATAGTCTTAATTACTTACTTCTCTTTTTCATTGATAAGGTTACATTCTGAGACCTGTGTACTATTCAGGGTGTTTTCATTAATTTTACACTTGCCTTTTTTTTGAGCAAATTTGGTTTCATTTTTATTATCTTGAATATAAAGAATATACATATCAAGAATAAGGATTGTTCAAGCAAGAGCAGTATTTAGTTTACATAGGCTTTCTTTCTTTCATAATTGTAACACTAGGATCAGACAAAGAAAAGGGTCTCATTAGCTCACATCCATTCTGTAGCTGTATTATGTAATGCATCAAACCCACAGCCCCCTATCTGACACCAGGCCCCATAGACTTTCCCTTGGTTTCCCTGCCAGCTTCATATGCCCTGGTCAATCTATTAAAAGCAAGTGGCTCCCTGTATACCACATTGCTTCAATTCACCCTATCCTCTGTATGCATTTTCATAGTAAAGCAATTAATTTAAACTATAACTGAAATGTCTAAATCACTGACTGCAGAGGTAAAAATTTCCCAGATAGATGGATGTATGGATGAAAGAAGAATCTATAGATTACTATGAACATAATAACTGCTTCACAGACCATTTCATCAAGCAAACGTATGAATATGACAAAAGATAGGGAATGTCAGGGAAAAATCTCATTTCTAACACTCCTTTCACTTTCTCATAGTTGTGGTTTCATGGGGTACCAAAGGCCAACACATCAACTACCCAGAACCTTTACTTTTAACGTTACTTAGTTTACTTTAGTTAGTTTTTCAAGCTGCACTGGGAAAATACAAAATTGGGTGTTCAGCACTTGTTTTTTAAACAGTTTTGATGAACTTGATAGTCTCACTAAATACAGATGTTAAGAACACAGGAGTGTTATGAAATAATCACCTACTAAGTTAAAGTTACTAATCTAATTTAATATGATGTCAGAATTATCACTACTCCCCAGGAGCGACACATGGGAGAGAGCCTTGTCCAGGCTATGCAGCCAGAACTGCGTCACAAGTACCTGGATCTGCGAAACTTAAACACAAATCTCCTGCAGCATCTTGATGGAATGCAGCATGAATTAGATGCACTTGACAACCGCAAAGCTACATTAGAGGATGAGCTCTCTACATCAAAGGTTTAAAACATATTTAATGTAATATGAGTAATTTGCTAAACAGAGAAGGTGAAGAATTATAGTGCTAAGTAGTGTACTGAATGAATAGCACTTCTAGTACAATACTCACTTTCTGACTTTCGTATGTGGGTATGTGCTGAATACTATTATGCTTTTATTTTATAACAGGTAAAGCAAGAGGCAGTTGGTTTATATGAGAAGCTTCAGGAACTGGAGGAGAAGAAAGAGGAGATCATTACAGAGAACCAAAAGAGGGGAACCCCAAAGGAGGAAAGAGAAAGACTTTTGCTGCAGGTAAGGAAAAGAACCTACTCATGAGAAGGAAAGAATACCTATTAGATACTATGGAGATAATTATTGGCATAGTGTACATAGATCCAACATGCTAGAAGGATACAAGACAGTAATAAGGTGTATTGGAGATTATGACAAAGAAAGAATTGCAGGGTGTTATGCTCAGAATTCATTCAGTCAGTCTTTGAAATAATTGCCTGGATTTTGAAAGTGTCACAAAACAACAGTTGGCACCAATGTACATACTGACAAAGAAAAAACTTTAGTAAAATCTCTTTCCCTCTCTAAGATGAGCTCTCAATTGATGATTGTTAGTTATTTAAAACGTTACATGTCTCATTAAGTTTCTAGATTTGATGGATATGCAGGCAAAAATACGGTTGATGAGAGGTAGTTCCATGACCACACCGAAACATAATGTCTATCTATATGTCATGCTTCATTATTCAACAGTATATATCTTAACCTGCTACTTCATTATATTTTCTTATTGATGAATTCATTTTTACAGCATGCTGAACCATTTGAATTGTACTAATTTAAAGGAAAAGTTGTACAAATTGTGTGAAAGAGTACCATCAGAAATGATGGTCTCTTTTCTACTTATAGAGCTTTCATTACTAAATGCCCTCATGTGTTTAGTTCAACGGCCCATAGACACAGACACAGCAACCACATGAAGGACAGTATCCATCTTACATGTTCAAACTGCCACATCCTGTATGACTCCCATCAAGACCATCTCAAGTAGACAGATCATAATTTTCATGTATTTGCTGTTTTGTCTGTATGCATTGCTTGCGACTAAAGAAAGAAATGTTTTTTAGATTGTATGAAAAAGAAATAGGAAAATGTATAGGGAAAGTTTAAGCCATCTACCCTTGAACTGGAGGGAAAAGAAAAGTTGATTTTTTTAGGAGAAGAATTTATAGTATAATAGATATGAAAAGGCACAGGAAAGGCAGACAGACAGAAACTGTCAAAGATACCTTTGGTAAATCATGGAGTTAAGTCTGTCGGGTGTGGCTGTGTATGGTAGGCTCAGGTTTTGTTACACCATACAAAACATCTTGAGATTAATGCTGTAAAATGAGATGAGACCTACTCACAAAATTCTCTCCTATCTGTCTAATTTCAGGTCATTTTCTCAGAGAGATTCTATGGAATCCAGTGTAGTGGCCTTGTCATACTGCAAGTTTTGATAGGGTGTGGCATTGGGGTCTGATCTCAGAGCAACCCTCTTTTGTTTTTCCTTGCTTATTTTGTTCTGCCGTGTCTATCTTCCTCTGCGGCCAGTATTACCCCATTATTGTTGATTTCTAAACCTCTCCCTCTTTTTCCATCAACACCAATCACCCTAAGGGTCTCTTCTATCTTTTGTGCTCTTCCTCCCTTTTATCAATAATTTCCTTTCTTCAACAGATAGCCAATTGCACACCTACATTGATGGCTCAACAATGCACTCCTCCACTTTTTTCAAACTACTCCATCTTCCCTTGCTGGACCTGTTTCTCATCTCATCACAACTGCCTTGGTAAACTCAAATTTGACAAGATATCCTAGTGAGGTAGTTGTAAGCGAGTTAAGTTTAATGCCTTTAAAACTGAATTTCTGTATCCCTTTCTACTCTCCATACCACTTTCCAACCTCCTTTTATTGGCTCTCTAATTTCACTACTTTACACAATAAATATACTTGGTCTCAACTTTACATATAGTTTATCTTGGAAACCCCACAAACCACAGATATCTAAATCTGCTTTTACGAAATTGGTAGTCCTGTTCAGATACCCAAAATCTTTCTCTTCAGAAACATTTGCTTCAGTTATACAAAAGAATGATTTGTCTTTCTGTGAAGCACTGTTCCCAAACATTTGGATAGGATCTAAATTTATATTCCTACTTAACAGAGTCAAGTCTAAAGCAGTCTAACTCATTATCCCCCTAGTCTGACCTCAGACTTAACCTATTCGCCCAGTCGTAGTATTTGTTCTCATTCCCTCTTCCATATGTATTGCTATCTTTTATGCTCCTAAAAACTTGCTGCTCATGTAGCTATTGCATCACTTGATTACTGTGTAGCCATTGGCAACTCTAGGATAAGCTGTTGTCATGTCTATTTCTTTCCATGCAATGCTAAGCTTTGGAACTTTTGTCATCTCATGCCTTTCCTTATAGTTGTGACCCTCCCTCTTTTCAACAAAAAGGTTTCCACTTCCTTCAAAACTCTTACATTATTTTTCCTCTTCTCTACTTTGCTATATTTTTAGCACTTTTTATCTTTCAATTGAATTTTGGCATAGAAAAGGACTTTTATGCATGACTGGAGCCTATGAGATAATAAAAGAAAAAAGTAAAGTGCAGCTACATATCTGAGTATCAATCATTTATGAAACTGTTTGCAAAAATGGAAATGAAATAGAATTTTATCAGCAAACAATCCATTATATGAAATACCTCAAACACTTAATAAGCGATTATCCACTACTGTTTATATATACAGGTAAAGGAAGATAATGCAGAGATTGCCACAATGGAACGTCAGCTCAGTGAAGTTCAAGAGCAGATGAAGCGAGTTCATGATGAGATCCAGCAGCTAGACCAGGTTAGGATATACTCACAGTTCTGATTGTTCATCAGGAAAGGATGTGGCATTTCATGATATTTCCTGAAAATTCTTACTTTTCTTGAAAGGGTATCAAAACTTGTCTTTATAATGTAGTATATTTTGATGGCTGTTCTGTTCTTCTTCATCCAGTATCAAGATAAGCATGAAGACTTATGTGTGTACATAAGAAATGTGATATATAGTGTACATGTGTTTTGTGTGAGATTACTTGTGATTATTTGAATGTGCATATAGGGTGGGAGCCTGACATTTGTAAGTCCCAGTCTCTCAGCACATCAAATCCATCATACAACCTTTTGGATTTTTATACTGCTATCCACAATAATTTTTTCAACTTGTACACGATATATCATAACTAAACTAGAGTTCACACCTTGTTTTCCCATCACAGTCTGCATTTTGCCATACCATTTCCTGTAATTTGTTATCACTCATTTGCATATCCTTTTTCAAATTCAAGTAACTCCTTTATGTTCCTTCCATATTCTTCTAAATCTGTTTTAATAATGACTGTGTCATCTTTTGCAATTTTCCCAATGGTTGTATTATCCTTGCAGTCTTTTGGCCACTTCTAATTCCATGAGTCCTTTAGTTCTACTGATCCTTCTTGTATAAGGTTATGTTGCCTCTCCTACAAGCCAATTACTTTCTCTCTGAAATATGGTAAACTTTTCATTCCAAGGGACTTCACCTTCCAATTATTTTTCATGATAGCCTGTTTTGAAACCTGTTCCTTAACTTGAGGTTTAAGGTAAAGCATAAGCATAGCATAATTAACAATAAGATTTTCATGGAATATTGTAGTATAGCTACTGTGACTGCATTTCACATAGAGTGGTACCATAATGTCAAATTCATCATGCTTATCCATAGAGTTGTGCTGTACTAGCACAATAATAATGCTTATCCTAGATAACTGCAGAATTCTAGGAAAATTCTTCAGTGTAATGAAATGTATTATGATCATTATGAGGACATATTTGAATACTCTTTCAAGAAAGAATGGGTCACAGTTTACTAAAATGCAAATTGTAGCAAATATTATGCTTTGAAAATTTAGGAGTATAGATTGATAACTGATAAATAGATCATGCATAGTCTCTATCTACCTTTCTATATCTCTGACACCTGCTTCCTCCTGGAATGCCCTCAGTGGGGTGACCTTAGCAATAGAGTGCCCATAATTAGTGAACTCAATGCCTTTAGTGCCTCACCCTTAACAGGTCACCAGCAGAGGGCAACTGTAGCACAGTCTTTACAAAGGCTCCTACCTAATGTTTCTACTGACAGCTTCTACCTAATGCTCATGCTTAATGTTCCTACCTACTACTACTACTACCTAATGTTTCTACGTAATGATCTTGCCAAAATGTTCCAGTGTACTACTCTGTCTATTGCTCCTACCATTTTGCCAATAGGCAGGACTAGGACATAGTGCTTACCGAAGGAACATCTAGAGTTACAAAGAATGAGCTGCGTGAGTTAAGTGTTTTCAAGTGTTATGTGTGACAAAGAGTGATTGTATGGTTGTGGACAGAATGCCAGTAATCAATGTATGGGTGAGGCAGAAAGAAAAGACAGTTATCTTGGTCAGAGGATTGCAACTTGACAGCCTCTGAAATGCTGGCTTACTAAACAGCTGTTACTAACCCTCCCAATACCCAGGCGGATAGTACTGGTAATATACCTCCTTGGTCGTTGGTTGCCTATAAACATCTACCTATACCTTCATATTATAGAAAAACAAAAAATGGTGATTTCACTACCGAGTATGATTTGTATATTGTAGTGATGTATTCAATTCATCAATTTAAAATTCTATCATAATGAAAATCTCTTATTCTGAAAGAATAGCTGTATTTTTATAAGTCATTGTAATTACAATTATTGAAAGTATATGAAGTGACTGATTGCTAAGTTTGCTGTTGTCATTCTCATGCCATACTAATTACCTCTCAGGAATTGGAAGAAAATCAGAGTGAGAGGAGTCAGAAGTACCGAGAATTGCGTAAGCGGGAAGAAACAATGGAACAATTTCTTGCTACATTTGACCAGAATAAACATGAGGAGCTAAATCGATTAGAAACTTTAGAAAATAATAATGTTTCCATATTGGAAAAATTATCACGTCATCTTGCCCACTTTAAACATTTACCAAGGTAAAGTTTTCCATCTTTTTTTTTTTTTCAAAAGCATTTACCAGTGTATATCTGGCTATCTACCTACCTATCTATCTGCACAGATATGTGACAGAATGAGACTTTTACTTCATTTGTTGCTGGTGCTACCTTGCTTACACAGGAAGTGGCAAACAAGTATTAAAGTATTATCAAGGTGGTGCCAGGAACAGAGGAAGAAAGTCAGCATCTGCACACATCCATTCTCTCACTGTCAAGTGGAATGTACCCAAAACCACAGCTACCTATATACAGCCAGGCCCCACAGACCTCTCCATGGCTTACCCCGAACCCTTCACATGCCCTGTTTTAGTCTATTGACAGCACATATACCATATCGTTCTAATCAACACTGTCCCATGCACACCTTTCAACCTCCTGCATGTTCAGGCCCTGATCACTCAAAGTCTGTTTCACTCCATCCTTCCATCTCCAATTTAGTCTCCCTATTCTCCTTGTTCCCTCCACTTTTGAAACATATATCCTTCTGCTTGAGGTTACACCATAAGTGAAAAGTTACTGTTGGTGAGGTTGTATTACAGGGAGTGCAGTGTCGGCAAAGAACTTATTCCAAAGGAATTGTATTGTATACAATTGGGTTTAGAACCTGTTTGCCTATGTTCCTATGAGGTTATATTGCTTACTCTTGGATGTTTGTTTAGAAGCATGCAACTATTTTCTTTACAAATTGGAAATGGACATTGATGAGACTGCTGAATATAAGAAATTGAAAATATAAACAAAGATAGAAATGCATTCTGTTAAAACCATAGTTCTGTTTGTAGTGATCTGCATGATTTCTTGCCCATACCATTGAAGGTAATAATGTTTACAGTCATTCAACACAAATATTATGAGACTACCTTTTTTTTAACAGTCACTGTACTAGAGCACTTTTGGATAACTGAAAATGGGCTGGACAGTTACCCAGTAGAGGATTCATGTATCAACTTGAGAGTGTGGTACATGGGTAGGACCACTACTGATGATGGTGTTTCCTAACATACTTGTATATTTGAAAAACTGATGCCAAATCATGATTTAAGGAACAACTGGATTCACTTTTTTCCACATGTTAGTATCCCCTAATGAAGGTATTTGATCATAGGCATTACAGGCTTCACTTATAACACCAAAAATTGTTATAAGGGACTAACATGATGCCTCTGACCTCTAACTGTTACATAAATTGCAGACTATGGACACATTGCATACTTTCCAAATGTTTCTACTGCTTGTGTTTTAAATATAATGACTGTAAAGATAGTTTCAGTAGCACATCAGTCAGTCAACTTAAATAGTTTACCAACTCAACTGTATCTAATATGACCATATACTTAAGTGATAAAGTACCTACCTCAGAGAGTCTGTACATTGTGACTTTAGCAGTGGTCAAACGTACGGCATTGGGTGGCATGGTCAAACCAGCCCCAACACATGCATACCAACACTGACACAAAAGCTCAAAAGAAAATAGTTCAGACTAAGGACTTCATGGTGAGGGAAGAGGAGTATGAAGTCTGTCCCAGGCATCAGCCCTGCAGCCTTACACAATGATTTGTCAAGAATGTTGCTCAACAGACCACAACCAACCCAAGGAATTGTTTGCAAGGGCATCAAAGCCCTTTCCCATAGTATCTATTACTGGGCTCAAGCCAGAGACCATATTACACCAAAGCCTACAATTAGTCATGGGCAGTAATGACAACAAGTACAGTTGTATGTCATCAAGCCAAAACGACATGGTCGGCAAAATATATCATCAAGCAAAGAGTGCAGCCACAGCCTAAATGATGAAGTGATGCACCTGCAAACCCCTGTCACAGTTAGCTATGAAAGGCTTACAACAATGTTGAACATCATAAAGTTTTGCATTAAACCCCAGTGAATATCCCCTTTCCACATTACAAGGAGATGTCACCTTTATACATTAACATACTGTTGGGGAACAGCCCAATACCAGGTGGACTAGCTGAAAAGCCTAAGGTCTAGTAACCCCCTTGCAAACTTTAGAGACAAAAATCAGTCAAGCAAGACCTTGCCAGAGAGAATCAAATGTCGAGCCAGTCATTCCTTGGATGTATTTTCTGTCACTTGACTTCCTTCTCAAATTAGCCTTTTCTTTTTTCTTTCATATATCTCTCATATTAAGTTTCTCTATATGTCCTTTTGAAGACATTTTTATATGATAATCTATATGCCTTTTACCTTTTTCTAACATAAAGGCTTCTCCAATAATGCTTTGCAAATATCTTTGACTAGATATTTCAAATGCAATATCTGTGTAATAACATATAAGGTTATTTTCATTTCAGTACACAAGATTTTGATGTGATGCGAAGTGACCTAGCTTTTAAAGAAGGGGAGCTGGAGAAGTCTCGCTACACAGAGCAGAATTTGAAACATGAGAACTTAAACCTTCAGGCTAACTTGCAAAAGGTAAAGTAATCAGAGTACATGTGATCTATTTATGCCATTTCCAAACTGAACTTGAAAGAATTGGCCATAAAACAGTCAGAATGAAGGCAAAAATAACTGCGCATACCATAATGATGACCTGTGCCTGAAACAAGGCAGCTATACTGAGTAGTTTATAAATGAAGAACTGTTATCATTTAAAGAGTTAATAGTTTTAAACTGTACACACATGATGAAACACTGTAGCTCCTGAGGTTGATCGACAACTCATCCAAGGTATTGTAGATGAATACTGCAGCTACTTATTTTTACCAAGTTTGATCACAAGTACCAGTAACTTGGGATGAAATTCATGCAACCTGAAACCCACAACTCTGAATCCATAACAGGCCTCAACTTTGTAGTCATAGGATTTACAAGATAGCAGGTTGAATTATGCTTTTACAAGAAGTAACATATTACCACAGATCATAACACTCCACTGATAAATGACAGATGGACTAATTCCAAGACAAATTCCAAGATTAATTCTGTGAAATGTAAAACACTCATGAAAAAAGTGCCAGTTTTTGATCGACTGGAGGGATTAATATTAATATTTCCCTTTTTTTTTTCCTAATTACCCCTCCCACTTTAGCAAGGCAGTTTTGATCAGGCTAAGTAAGGCATTGCAGCAATAAGGAGAGAGTATGCACTGAAATCTTGTCCAAAAGAGACAGTTAGGTGTAATAGCTTGCTGAATAGGTTCATAAGAGTGTCAGGGGAACCCTCCAGAGATAAGACACACTGGTGAAGAGACTGTGATATTAAGGCCAATAAGATCTTATGTATATGTATGTATATGTGCATATATGGGCGTTTATGTACATATATGTGTATATGAGTGGATGGGCCATTCTTCGTCTGTTTCCTGGTTCTACCTCGCTGATGCGGGACACAGCAATTATGTATAATGAATATAAAGAAATCTTAACTGTACATCATATACCCTATAACTGTTATGCTCAAATAATCAAGAAATTGGGGTATAGTATTAAAAAGATTACATTAACTGTGTGAAATATAAAGAATCATTTTCCTTGCACATTATTTTTTTTCCTTTTTTAGCTTTTCCCTTGCTAAGGATCCCTTATTTTTACCGAATAATACAAACACAGGGCTTTCAGAGATACACTGTGTCCTCTGATGTTAGAAAAATGCTACACATTCCAGTAGCAACATCATAGCTAAACATGTAAATTCTTAAATTTTGGGCCAGTAATATCTGTCTCTTTGTAAAGTTATAACCCACAAGTAGTAGTTGGTAGGCCAACTATGACTCAGGCAGCAGTCTTTTCTTTCTGCCTTTCTTACTCATGGACTCCTGGCATTCTGTCTACAAACATACAGACTTTCCTTCACACACATAACAAGTGACAACACTTAACTCATACAACTCATTCTTCAAAATTCTAGATTTTCCTGTGGTGAGCACTTTGTGCTAGCTCTGCCTTTTGGTGAAATGGTAGGAGCTATAGATAGAAGTAATGGGTAGGAACATGATGTAGAAGTAGTAGGTAGGAGCATTTGGTAGTAGTAGTAGTAGGTTGGAACATTAAGCAAGAATATTAGGTAGAAGTAGTTGATAGGAACATTAGGAAAGAGCCTCTGAAAACTACACCAGAATTGTCCCTTGTCAGTGGCCTGTTAAGGATGAGGCACTGAATTCTATGTGGCATTGGAGGGAGTTTCCAGAGGGAACTGGCATCAAAGATGGATAGAGGTTATAACCTTTTTTGCTTATGTAGGGAGGAAGATTCCACTTTTGTAATGCCTTGTCTCTTAGTTTCACATAATTATTATACAGGCTTTTGAGTGTTCTGGTATTTACGACTTTCATTTACCCCTAACTAAGCTCATGTCAAATTTCTACTACTTTTAATGGAGTAATACTCCAGCTTTTTGAGTTACCTGCCCTAGATGCCAGGGACTTTCTTCTCAGAGAAGGTGAGTACACTTCTTGTTTGTTCTGTGACATCTTTGATAATTCTTCAGTAGGTGTTAAGGAAAATGGCGAAGCCTTGGAGAAACTAGAGGTTAGGATGAAAGGGTGGGAAGAGGAAGCTGGGTTCTTGCAGCAAAAGCAGTTGTGATACAGGAAACAGAATCAGGTATATCATATGGAGTACATAACTTAGATAGTAGTTTAGGAACCAGTGAGATGAAATAGGAAGATAATTCCACCTTCCAACCTATGAGGAAAACTTAGATAGTAGGATAGGAACCGTTAAGATGAAGTTGGAAGATGATTCCACCTTCCAACCTATGAGGAAAACTTAGATAGTTGGATAGGAACCGTTGAGACGAAGCAGGAAGATAATTCCACCTTCCAACCTATGAGGAAAACTTGTCGCTGCATTACCGAACAACCTGCTAGCAATGAATTCTCCACTCACAATAGGTTTAGTGTACTAGATGATGAAGTACAGGGTGATTGTAGCATTATCCTGGTCGGGGACTCTATAATCAGATATCAGGAGCATGAGTTCTGTGCAAAGGGTAGAAATAGGAAGATCTTGTGTTATGCAGGAATGTTGCCAAGGTATGATGTTGATTCCTGTACCTTCAGTAGAATGCTATGGATAGAACAAGTCCTAGATAAGTTTGATGACATAGCCTCAAACAATCCCAAGGATGTGATTTTGTCATTCAGGTGGGGACAAACAATGCATTTATTGGGAGATCAGAAGAAATATTAGTGAAGTATAAGGAACTTATTAGCAAGTTTATAGAAACTCGTAGGAATCTTATGATAATAGGATTGCTGCCAAGGTATGATGTTTGATTCCTGTACTTTCAGTAGAATGCTGGGGATAAACCGAAGAATTGAAGCTCTCTGTAGGGAGAAAGATAGTGTATATTATAATCCTGTAGTACCATTTTAGTTATGATAGTTCTCCATATGCAAGGATGGTCTTCATTTAAATGGAAATGGGAAAGCCCGACTTGGCAGAGTATTAGATGAGAACATTAGACCTTTTTTTCAAAAGAGATAAACTACTCAGGAGACCAAGTCATGGTCATGCTAACAAAAGAACTGGGAAAACTGGGGAGAGTGAGGGGGTAGCTGTGGGAAGGAGGTTGTGCATGGAGGGATACACATCACAACCCTTTATGACCTAACCCATGTGTGATTAAAGTCCATACTGTCCCCACTGAGATGAGATTGGGACTCACGTAAAAACACTATTATAGAAGTCTAGAGAATGAGTGAGGAAAGATTGACAAAAAGGATATGTGTGTCAGAGGTGGAGGGAACTAGGAGAAGTGGGAGAACAAATTGGAGGTGGAAGGATGGAGTGAAAAAAATTTTGAGCGATCGGGGCCTGAACATGCGGGAAGGTGAAAGGCGTGCAAGGAATAGAATGAATTGGAACGATGTGTTATACCGGGGTCGATATGCTGTCAATGGATTGAACCAGGGCATGTGAAGCGTCTT
>JAUUDY010232636.1:0-12504 GCA_032361765.1 Panulirus inflatus
ATTGCTTCACCATATTATATATTTTTTTATTATTTGTTATACTTGATTGCCATCTCCCGCGTTAGCGAGGTAGCACAAGGAAACAGACGAGGAATGGCCCAACCCACGCACATACACATTTATATACATAAACGCCCACACTTGCACATATACATGCATATACATTTCAACTTATACATACACAGAGATATACATATATACACATGTACATATTCATACTTGCTGTCTTCTTCCATTCCCGTCGCCACCCCACCACACATGAAATAGCATCCCCCCCTCCAGCGAGGTAGCACCAGGAACAGACAAAAAAGGCCACATCCGTTCACACTCAGTCTCTAGCTGTTATGTGTAATGCACCAAAACCACAGCTCCCTTTCCACATCCAGGCCCCACAGACCTTTCCATGATTTACCCCAGACACGTCATGTGCCCTGGTTCAATCCACTGACAGCACGTCGACCCTGGTATACCTAATTGTTCCAATTTACTCTATTCCTTGCATGGCTTTCACCCTCCTGTATGTTCAGGCCCTGATTGCTTAAAATCTTTTTCACTCGATCCTTCCACCTCCAATTTGGTCTCCAGATTCTCCTTGTTCCCTTCACCTCTGATGCATACATCCTCCTTGTCAATCTTTTCTCACTCATTCTCTCCATGTGACTAAACCATTTCAGTGCACCCTCTTCTGTTCTCTCATCCACACTCTTTTTATCACCACACATCTCTCTCACCCTTTCATTACTTTCTTGATCAAACCACCTCACACCACATGTCCTCAAACATTTCATTTCCAATACATCCACTCTCCTCCACACATCCCTATCTATAGCCCATGCCTCGCACACATATAACATTGTTGGAACCACTATTCTTTCAAACATACCCATTTTTGCTCTCCGAGATAACATTCTCGCCTTCCACACATTCTTCAACGCTCCCAGAACCTTTGCCCCTTCCCCCACCCTGTGACTCACTTCCGCTTCCATGATTGTTTAATATGTTTATGGATGGGGTTGTTAGGAAGGTGAATGCAAGAGTTTTGGAGAGAGGGGCAAGTGTGCAGTCTGTTTTGGATGATGAGGCTTGGGAAGTAAGTCAGTTGTTGTTCGTTGATTATACAGCGCTGGTGGCTGATTCACGTGAGAAACTGCAGAAGTTGGTGACTGAGTTTTCTATTACATTTTTTCTATTACATTTTTTTTGTCTCCATCATTAAAAAAATATCCTAAGTTACTTTTACAATGAAGTGCAAAAGAGTGAGACCTCTGTGGTTTCTCTCCATCCATTCTATAATTTCACAGCCCACAAAAGCAAAAACAATCTTTTCAGTCAGAACAATATTTGTGACATCTTTCATAAAATATTTAGTTTCTTAATCCATATTCACTATGCTTTCACAATCTACATCCTGAAGCTAAAACAGAAAAATGCATCTATTTGCATAATTTAAGCAATTATTACATTTTGTATGTCAGTTGATGGCCATTACTTAACACATAACATCTTATATTGAGACCGTTTGTGTCTAACATATGATAGGAAAAATTCCATACATACAGTCCTAACAAACATATATATATTTCAGTCTCAAATGGGACAAATGCAAGAGAAGCTTTTGAGTATAACATGCTTACTAACAGTAGAAAGCAAAAAGTTTCTACAATGCATTTAAAAGAATTTCAGCCATTTACATAACTTGAAATTAAAATGCCTAAGATTCATAGCAAGCATAATCAAACACATGCTAAGGCCTCTTTCTATTGCATTTTCCGAAGCGGACAAAATTAATAAGAGAAACACTTTACGGGAACTAGGCTTGTAATATTTGAGGGGCATGTTTAGGGTAACTAAACTTAAGTAGTACCCTTACTTGCCGTAAGACAGTGTGTGAAATGCGCAATGAAAAATATATTCAGGCATTAATTGTCACAGTTTTCTGGAATTCTTGTTTTTTAAGAAAATATTAAATAATAATTCACTATTCTGAAAGCCATACATCCTTTTCAGTAAACAGTAAATTTATAAACAAAGTAATTACATAACTTTTAGTACTTCATTAATCCCTTAATGCTTCCCAAAATTTTCCTTTTCAATCTTCAAAATTCAAATTTTTAAAGTTGTTTACAAGATGTATTTAACTGATTAAAACCATTTTAAGAGTATAGTCATCTACTTCCAGTGTAATTATTTGTCTGAATTTGGTAAATGTGTCAGCACATTGCACTAAAATGTATTGGAGTAAGGCCTGAATGTCAAGGGAGATGCCATTGCTCATATTTTATCCTTTATTTTGCGTACACCAGAAAACTGATGACTGATTATCAATGTTTAATCTTGTATGATTAATGTTTTCATACTTTAAGAAATGCGATTCACTGATAGTTTTCTATAACAGCAAAACTATAAAAGTTTGATACATTACTTGCTGCACCAGTCAGATGCAGTATTTTCAAAGTAAGGCATTCATTGGCACCATTGCATCCAGTTGCTAGAAAACCTTCTCCTGCCTCATCTTGGTAAACTTTCAAAGCTGACAGAATCAGATGTCTATAAAATCTCTCTACACGAGATCAAAAGACAGATCATCATTGTCAAGTATTTAGAATCTGCCTAAACCTAGCTTAAGGCTATTTATTTTCTTACTGTTAAATTTACAAAAATGCACTGTCATTTGCATGGCTGGAGGATGACTGACTGAGAAAATATACACTGTCACCTCAGTCACCACTCAAAGTATGTGTGCAGCCTATAAAATGAGGCGTGAAAGTTGATGCATAAACACCCATATAGAGGCATTGCTCAGCTTTATTAAATATCCCTCTAGAGATGTTAAGGGATTAACAAGCTGATATTTGGCAACCCAATTCACTATAAAAAATTATGAATGAGAACTCAAAAACCAAAAATCAAGAGTGAAATTACAAATTTTAGGAAAAAATTATCACATTTCACAATATCATCATGCTAACAAAACATGTAAAATTAATACTTTTAAGAACAAAATACATATAATTAGGTTGTGGGCCATATTCAAATAATGAGGTGTACTGAGAAAAACTAATGCATGATATATGTTCACACTTTTTACTGTTATATACGCCCAAGCTTCAACTTGCTGAAGCAAGGAAAGACACAAAACAGTATCAGTTTCTGCAAAAATAACACCTTTGGGATATACAGGACTCTACAAATAATAATTGATTTATTCAAGGTATGATCAACATAAGAGTATTTTTAAGCATACCTTCTAGTAAAGCCTCTTCTTCCAATATCATTTACTGCATGAATGTAATACAGATGAATATATCAATGGAAAGGAAAGAATCTAGATTAAGCTCTTACATGCTGTGAACGTATATATGGATCCTACCCAGTAAATGCTGAAAGTGTATGTACAGAAAAATCTCTCAAATCAGCATTCCAAAAGCCATTTTCACCAACAAACCACAACTAATGGGTAGCTCACAGCATGGCCACTACAAATAAGTGGCAACATCAATCCTCAGTGCTTTCTGCCTCAGTATACAACAGCTGATTTTGGGCCTTCTTGGTACAATTGGTGTGTTCATAACCCTGAATATAAAAACATGCTCTTATAATATCAGGAAAAAATTGACGAAACATGAAATTAGATAAACTGTGAGTATTATTTTAGAGTACGGGTACCTCTTGATTTACGCCATTTTTAACATACTATGCATGATCCATATACAGCCTTTTTAATATATGCACGCTGAAGTTAAGAATAATGCAACCATCATTGGGCTGGCAGAGCAGTAGTGTGGCAATACCTGTACCATGCAAGAAGTGCAAGTATGCATGTCGTGTATACACTCTGTAGTCACAGAGCACTACAGTATACTGTATTTTGCCCCTCACAACATGCACCAAAGTGTCTTTTAAGTTCTTCTGGTACCAGTGATGCTAAGAAGCATAAAGCCATCACCACTGAGGTTAAGATGGGCATGTTCGAATATTATGAGAAAGGTGAATGAACAGCTTATATTAAGCTTGCCCTTGGACTTCATAAATCTACTTTACTGACTTCATGAGAGTGCAGAGAAGATCAATGATAGTGCTAAGAGTGGAACATTAATCAGTGTATCTAAGACCTCATATCCGTGAAGTTCAATTATGGAGAGAATAGAACGAATGTTAAGCATATGGATTGAATACCAACAGACAAAGGCCCAGAGTATATATGATGACTTGACAGTGGAAGCAGGAGCAGGGAAGACATTTCAAGCAAGTCTAGGTTGTTTCATGTGTTTTAGGAAACACTACAATTACCACAACATCAGGGGGTGGGGGGCTGCTGCTGCTGATGTTGCAGCTCAAAATTTCCTGGAAACCCTCAAGACCATTATTGAGGAATGCGGTTATTCTCCAAAGCACATTTATAGTGCAGATGAGGCCAGATTGTTTTGGAAAAGAATACCTTTTGAGAACATACATTTCCTGTGTAGACAAGACTACACCAAGGTTCAAAGTTGGCTATTTTTTGCTTTGTACAGTATGTACATTATAATATTTTATATTTTCTGGTACATGTATACCATAATTCTTCAGTGGTATAATATCTGGGACAGTGTTATTTATAAACACCCTAAATTCTGTTATTTCCATAATTTGATTTATGCATTGTTTTACAGGACCATTTTCAAGAACATAACTTGCATAAATTGAGAGGTAGCTGTAGTCTTACTTGATGAATCAATGTAGTGTGTAATACGGAAAATGAGAAGCACATAAACAAAGTGCTTCTTAAGTATTAACTTTATGCACAAGTGGGTTCTAGTGAGAATGCTCGAAAATACAGCTTAGTTTATTTCATGTTTTTGTAAATTGTCTTCTCCCAAAATTTCTAATAAATGTTTTAAGCTCAGGGCTATTAACACACCAAATGGTACAATCTACACCAAAATAATGTTTTCACAGCCATGTCTGACATGAATATTCTTGAGCACAAAGAAAACAAACTTGGTAACATTTAGCTTATGTACAAAACCAAGTAGTCATCATGGTGGCCTCTCTGAAACATATAACGTTATGTATAAATATATACATAACAGCTAGAGACTGAGTGTGAACAAATGTGGCCTTTGTTGTCTTTTCCTAGCACTACCTCGCATGAATGCGGAGGGAGAAGGGGTGCCATTTCATGTGTGGCAGGGTGGTGGCGGGCATGGATGAAAGCAGCATGTATGAATATGTACATGTATATATGTATATGTCTATGTATGTATACATTGAAATGTATAGGTATGTATATGTGCGTGTGTGGGTGTTAATGTAAGTACATGTGTATGTGGGTGGGTTGGGCCATTCTTTCGTCTGTTTCCTTGTGCTACCTTGCTAACGCGGGAGACAGTAACAAAGTATGATAAAAATAAATAATAAATATATGTAGAGAGACTTTGTAGAAATACAGAGATCTTGACATAAAAAAAATCTCTTTTCATATTATACCCATTAATCACTTTGTAGGCATCAGAAATCCTACTTTCACATTATTATACAACTTTCGGTTACTATTTGTAACTTTTGGTTCCGATGTGTCAGGCAAGTATAAAGATCCTCAAAGAATTCATGTATTTATTTCTCTGGCTTTGATTAAATTCTGTTGTTTTATCCATTTTCTTTCATTTCATTATTTCCATTCATCATTCCTGTAGAGTACAAAGGACACACTTCCATCTCCTTATCTTTCAAATTTGATAACTCTTTGAGGTATACATTATATCATTCCCTATGATTATCTCTTCTGTAAATGTTTCTCATTCATTATTTACAATTTTATTCGCAACAATCTTTCTTCATTCAGCTTCTACAAGTCTACACAAGGGTTAAGTCCATAAATACTGTACATGCCTTTTCTTACATTTACATCAGGGTGGCATATTAACGGCCATCCAACAATACTTAAAAAGAGTTCCTGCAAACCTCTTCTTATTCTAGCAATCAGAAAAACTAATAGAAACTCTAGAAAATCCTTTGAATTCTACAGACAGGTAAGGCTACCTCTGCTGAAGTAGTCTCCTGGTATTATAAGAAATGGGGCCACATGTAAAAAGAAACAGAGCTATCCTGGCTTGAGATGCCCGAAAGAGGTAAGAAAAATGTGAATATAGTACTGGGTAAGCCTGTAGAAGAGAACCATGGGATATAAGAGTAATTATGAGATAAACTGGCATATGAGAATATTTACTGTACATTTGAGACAATGGTATGGTTGTGGAAAAAGGTAGTTCATTAAGAAAGGATGCTAGAAATAAAACTAATTCTTTAAGTATTCTATGATTTCCCCTCACAGTTTTGGTTCCAGTGGATGAAAAGACAAATGATTCACTTACTTTCTATGCCTGTCTATACCTTATATTCTTCGGAAAAACTTCCATCACATGCCATGGCCTCAGCAATCTGCGTACTGCAGCATGTTCCTCCAGTTACATCAGTCTAAGATTATTTGCCAAGGTCTGTAACTTTAAGTTTTCTTCCATTATTTTCTGATTTTAAGTGTCCATTATGATTCCACATGTGGCTCCTGTATGGTGTCAAGCTGAGCAATCATTGAATAATGATAACAAAGGAAGTAAACATAAACAAGTAATAAATTTCAGACACAACACATATATAGGTACATACATGTAAACACTACTTTGGCACCTGAGAAAAGACAATTTCCACAAAACTAAAACCTTGTGCAACACTTCATTGTTGCATACATACAATAATCAATAAACATCATACAAAAGATAAATTTTTTTTATGTAAGAGATTTATTTGTGCCTGAACAACTTATAAACCACAGAGATTCCTAAGCCTTCCGAACTATTTATTATCAGAATAGACTTTACATATTGCAAAGTTGGTCTAATCATTATAATTGCCTCCTCAACCACCATGAAATCATCAAACTTAAGCCAAGTTAAATAAGTTGAATTTGCTAATGTTACTACCACTAGCCTTCTGTTTTAGTCAGCAAGCCTTCTTTGGTAACAGCTCATCCAGCTGAAGGTAGGCAGTCAGACTTGTTCATCCGAGAGTAAATGAGCATGATGATGGGCACAATGTTTCACCATGTCTTGTATGTTTCTGAAGCACAAAGAGGTCTTTTCATGAAAATTTTTTTGTGCTTAGCAACAAGATAAACAGCCCAGGGTTAAAATGAAAAAAAAAAAAAAAAAAAAGATTTTTCCAAGGATGGAATTCAAAGGTGCTGTCAATGGATTTAACCTGGGCATGTGAAACATCTGAGGTAAACCATGGAAAAGTCTGTGAAGTCTGGATGTGGGTAGGGACCTGTGGTTTAAGTGCATTACACATGACAACTAGAGACTGAGTGGGGAACGAATGTGACCTTTTTGTCAGTTTTCCTGGTGCTACCTCACTGAAGCAAGGGGTAGTGATGCTGTTTCCTGTGGGGCAGGATAGCGCCAGGAATGGATGAAAGCAAGCAAGTATGAGTATGTTCACACGTATATATGTATATGTCTGTTTATGTGTATGTTGATTTGTTTATGTATGTATATGTGCGTATATGGGCATTTATACATATACGAGTGGATGGGCCAGTCTTTGTCTGTTTCCTGGTGCTACCTTCCTGATGCTGGAAACAGTGATCAAGTATAATGAAATAGAGTTAATACTTATTATTTATTAAACTTGATTGCCGTGTGTATTTATGGGCCCTTCCCTTAGCAGCAGGAACTGGCTTAACATCACTTACTGCTACTAAGGTTACACCATAGACTAATGCTACGTGTGGGACAACAGAGTATTTGCATATTTGGGTACAGAAATTTTTGTTTTAAAATAATCAAGAAAATGTATGGGAAAGAGCCTCAAAATCAGTTCATATGAAAAATGATTGTATGAACTTTGGTTTGCCACACAAGGGAAGAATCAGGAAGGGACCTGATCCAAGTCTATAAGCTATTGAATGGATTTAGAACTGTGGGTTACTCATAGTTCCTCCTCTTATCATATGAAAATCAACTTGGAAAAATGAGAAGGGACTAGTTTCAACTTATCAAACTAAGGCAAAGAACTTGGAGAAGTTATAAATTCTATGATGTCATTGTTAAATTCTTAAAAATGCTCTTCCTTCTCTTTTAAAGTTTGTTTGTCATAACAGATCTGCAACAACAGGTTAAGGTATTTTCTGGTAATAAAGAGGATGAAGTCAAAATAATGGAGCATATTTTAGTGACTGAAAGAGAATCCTCAACAGTCAGAGAAAGGCAAAATGATTCAGTCTTGTTCTTTAGGTTGGCTCTCGGCTTACCTTTATGAATGAGTAAAAGGTAAAGTGATTTATGGACATGTATGGGTGTCTTCCTTTTGTTTTCATTATCAAGCACCTACCATACTTGTTCATCAAGACAAGTAATGCTTGAACTGCTTACTATCCAATCCAAGTACTTACTTTTGAGTACTTACGACAGGATTTTACCAAAAGGCAGGGGTACTGCATAGTACTCACCACAGGCAAATCTAGAGTTGTGATTAACAAGTCATGTGAGTTATATTTTGTCAGTGATATGAGTGAGCTGGAGAGAGTGTACGTTTGAGGACAATGCCAGTAAAAGAGACACCAGCCAATTGAAACTTAACAGCTGCAAGTGGTGGCTCGTATGTCTAATATGCTAGTTTTATATATCTCAAAAGACAGCTGAAATTAAGAGCTGGCTTGTTTTCTATGGCTGAGAAAGCTATAAACAGATAGGGTGGGAGTAATTAGCAATCAACCAATTCGATGAGTGACATGGCTGGCTTATGGAAGTCAACACATCATAAGACACTGGCTAGAAGTTGCAAAGACGATCACTGTTTAAAGTCTAAATTCCTGCTCCAAGGAATCTACACTGCCCTTTATTTAAATGTCTAAAATCATAATTTTCAGCACTTAATTGTAAGGCACTGATTTACACTAGTATGACTTTCAGTCTACATATTAAGATGGCATTACCAACAATACAAAAAAATTCTTAAATAGCTAACTAATCAACCTACCTGACAATAATATGCTTTTACTAGTGTTCATAAGTAAATTAACTTTCATTAATAAAAGTTCTTTGGCACAAATGTTTCCAAATTTTGCATGTAAAAATTGGATGACTGCATTAGATATAAGTTAGTCACAAAATTGTGTTTCGCTTCACAATCCTTCAGCAACGTTAATAAACTGACAGCCTGCTAATTCATGACAATTACACTACAATAAGGTATTATGCTGACAGTACATGCACTATGCACATTATTATTCCTTCTAAAGATTGAAGACATAAAACATCTTTATAAACACAGTCAATACCTGTTGTTGTTACAGACATGATAATTTTTACAATTAAATCACCCGCAAGTAACATTACCAATGCCATTCTTACTAAACATGGTTATCATCTGTCATGTCACAATGAAACTCTCAGATCCTAAAATGCACAGAAACACATGGAAAAAATCATTAATCAGTAATATCATGGGACATTCTATGGCTCTAGGTACCTAGTCTCTAACCAACAAAATAACTGTTACAGTTTTGATGATCTCCATTAAAAATGGATCTTTTGTACAATTATTATGTATCAGGGTATTCTTTTATCCTGAAAAGAGCTTTCTTCTTTACTGACCAAGGTTGTATCTGCTGGTTAATGCAATTTCTAAAACAAAGTCTTTTAGTTGCATTTTGAATACGCACTCATCTATTTTTGAACAATTATACAAGAATCATTTACTTTTAGCAATTCTTGTACTAATAAAATCACAAGTTCTGATCTTTAAATATACATAAATATCTACAAACCCCAGTACACTGTTCCAGCCAGCAAAGAGGACCTTACTCAACAATAACATACAAAACAAATTTCTGTTATTTTCCAGTACCTTACAAAGCCTATAATCAGATGATTCTCTAAAATATATGTCCCAACTATATATTTCAGAGATAATATTAAGTTTATAACTCCATTATCGCAAAGCCAAAATGCATCTGAATAGATAAACAGGCACATGAGGCTCTAAACATGGTTTTATCTACATTATCATCATATGATTACATCAAAGCATAAACAAAATAAGCTAATGCTTTTTTAAACCTGTTCTCTAGATAATTTTCATCCCTAGATACAAACATTTGTGAAAAACAACTTACCATCCAGCAAAAAAAAGAAAATGTGCAGTACTGACCTGAGGAAAAACTATAGATGCCTTATTTGCCTAAAGTTGCCAAGTGAGTACAGTGAGACCTTCCACAACAGAGCAAAGATAATCAGCCATTTCAATTGGATGTTCTCAGTCCAAAAATTTTCAGAAAGTTTCATACCATTTCACATTTCATTTTCATCATTACTACGTCAGTTCTTAATGATAAAAAAGGGACATTACCTCATTTCTGAGTAAGGATACCTATATATAACTTGCTTCTGCACAAGTATGAAATACTTTACAATGTTAAGACCTCGTCAAACATTGTCTATGGGCAAGATATGCCAGTTGAGAATGTGCACCAATTCAAAATTGCTGCTAAGAATATGCACCAACTCGATATGGTGGTTAAAATAGGCACCAACACTAAAAAGTGTACTAAGAACACATCTTACACTATTATAAGTGGATCCAAGAGAACAGCTGAGGGCTGCAATGACATTCATAGCATATGGCATGAGTTGTACAAGGTATATTAAAAAAAAATTGTTTGCCAAACTTTCAAGCAGTGAATGTTGATAGAAACGAAATAAAGTAATCAAGTCTAGCACATGATGCAGCGTTCATAAATACAAAAAAGAAAACATGACACTGAAGGATCAGATTCTAAACTTTTACCATGACATAGCTAAATTCTTAACTTCAAGCACACTAGAGTTCTTAATACACTGCTGAATTCTGCAGCAATATTATTTCAAGTTCAGTGAATATCTTAATCACCACTGGCTCACTTTGGGAAGTTCCACAAGATTATTTGTGCTGCTTATCACACTTAAATAATTAAGTGCATTTAGTGAGCACAATATCCCAAGTTTGTAAGAAAATTCTGCAACACTTCAAAAATTTTTTAAGGGACTGACTGATTGGCTGGCTGACATAGTAAGCCAGCACTTCAGTAGTCATTAAGCTGCACTCCAATGACCCAGGTAGTTGTGTTTTCTTTCTGCCTCACCTACATATGTCCTGCTGGCATTCTGTCCATAAACATACAATCTCTTCTTGTCACACATAACACATGACAACATTTAACTCATATAACTCATTCTACATAACTAGATTTTCCAGCAGTGAGTGCTATTAGCCCTGTCTTTTGGCAAAATGGTAAGAACAACAGATAAAAGTAGTAGGTAGGAACATTATATACGAGCATATGGTAGAAACATTAGGTACAAGTAGTAGGTAGGAGCATTAGACAGGAACATTAAGTAGTAAGTTGGAATTTCAGGCAGGAACATTAGGTAGTAGTCGGTAGGAACATTAGGTTAGAACCTCAAGAAACACTGCACTAGAGTTGCCCTTTGACATTGGCCTATTAAGGGTGAGGCACTAAAGATTAGGAAGCAGTTATGGAGACTTAAGCTGAGGCCACCCCCTTGAGGGAGTTCCTGAAGGGAATGGGCATCAGAGATATAGATGGATAGATATTACAAGAATCAATCACATGATATATTTGCCATACTGACTACTGTACACATCATTTCATCATAAAAAAACATGAAATGTAGACTACAATTTTGTTCTAATTTTCTCCACAGTTTCCAGCACTGTGCCTTCATTAAAAACAGTAATATTCTATAATCCATATACAAACCAGACCTCACAATTCCTCAAAGAATGCAACTCTGGTCCTTGTGGTACCAGAGCGAGTGCGGCGAAGGGTGGAGTATTTTGTCTCTCCTGACCGTAGCTGCTCGTGATATACAGCATCCAGAACAGTCTGATTTTCTTCCACTTTCAACACCTGAAACAAAGAAAAAAAGTCTATAAACATGCAAATAAAAGAAAAACACTATATAAATCTCTGAGCAGCTGTGCTTGCATCTATTACCCTAATACCATTTTGTAACATAAATTACAGTAGACTGGTCATCATAACCAACACACACAATCAACCATTATTAGTTCATGATGAGCTATTAATACAAAGATCAGCCATGTTGTATAGGTGTATCACTAGATCACAGCACTTAACTTGAGGTCACTCCATACAACTGGTACTAGTTTGAACACTGGCAGATCATAGGAACTATGGTATTGGCAGAACAGTAGTAGATGCAGTTAACTTCCTCTTTCTAGGCTTAAGAGTAAACTGATTAAATTCAAATTTAATCCAACAGTCTCAAACTCTTGTAGTACACCCCTCTGCAGAATTTTATCTCCTACAGTAGGGTTGAGGGTCAAGTCAATTGGGAGGTAAGTTTGAATGGAGAAAAACTGGAGAAAGTGAAGTGTTTTACATATCTGGGAGTGGATTTGGCAGCGGATGGAACCATGGAAGCGGAAGTGAATCATAGGGTG
>JAUUDY010232747.1:0-11583 GCA_032361765.1 Panulirus inflatus
TTCAGTATATGAAGATCCACTAGAGACATATTCGACAGTATGGTATGATCCACAGAGAGATATTCTTCAGTATATGACGATCCACTAGAGACATATTCGACAGTATGCTAAGATCCACCCGAGACCCATATCCGACAGTATGGTAAGACCCTTCAGAGAGACATATTCGATAGTACGGTATGATCCACCAGAGACACATTCGTCAGTATGGTAAGATCTACCAGAGACATATTCGACAGCATGGTAACATACACCAGAGAGACATATTCGACAGTATGGTAAGATACATCAGAGATATACATTCGACTGTATAGTAAGATCCAACAGAGACATATTTGACAGTAAGGTAAGATACACCAGAGACATATTTGACAGTATGGTAAGATACACCAGAGAGACATACTCAAATGTATGGTAAGATCCACCAGAGAGAAAAATCAGATAGCATAGTAAGATCCAATAGAGAGACATATTCGACAGTATGGTAAGATCCACCAGGAAGATATATGCGTCAGTCTGGTAAGATACACCATGAAGACATATTCGGCATTATGGTATGATCTACCAGAGAGATATATTCGACAATATGGTGAGATCCCAGAGAGACATATTCGACATTATAGTAAGATTCACGAGAGAGACGTATTCGACAGTATGATAAGATCCATCAGAGAGAAATTTTCGACTGTACATATTTGAGAGTATGGTATGATCCACCAGAGATAAACATTCGACAGTATGATAAGATTCACCAAGGAGACAAATTTGACAGTATGATATGATCCGATAGAGATATTCGAAAATTTGATAAGATTCACCTGAGAGACATATTCGAGAGTATGAAATGATCCACCGGAGACAAATATTCAACAGTATGGTAAGATCCTCCAAAAAGACATTCGACATTATAACATGATCCACCAGAGACATTCGACAGTATGTTAAGATCAACCAGAGAGATATACTACAGAGTATGGTATGATCCACCAGAGAGACAGTTTCGACAGTATGGTAAGAATCACCAGAGAGACATGCTCGACAGTATGTTGAGATCCATCAGAGAGGCATATTCGACAGTATGGTATGATCCACCAGAGAGACATTTGTTAGTAGGGTAACATCTAACAGAGACATATTCCATAGCATTGTAAGATCCACCAGAAAGATATATTCGGCAGTATGTTAGGATCCATCAGAGAGACATATTTGACCGTACGGTAGGATTTCCCAGAGATATATATTCGGCAATATGGTAAGATCCACCAGAGACATATTCGACAGTATAGTACGATCTGAAAGAGACGTATTCGAAATTATGGTTAGATCTACTGGAAAGACATTCGTCAGTATTGTAAGATCCACCAGAGAGACGTGTTCGACAGTATGTTAAGATTCACCAGAGACACATATTCATCATTACGTTAAGATCAACCAGAGAGACATACTACAGAGTATGGTATGATCCACCAGAGAGACAGTTTCGAAAGTATGGTAAGACTCACTAGAGAGACATACTCGACAGTATGGTGAGATCCATCAGAGAGGCATATTCGACAGTATGGTATGATCCACCAGAGAGACATTTGTTAGTAGGATAACATCTAACAGAGACGTATACCATAACATGGTAAGATCCACCAGAGAGATATATTCGGCAGCATGTTAAGATCCATCAGAGAGACATATTTGACTGTACGGTAAGATCCCCAGAGAGATGTATTCGAAAATATGGTAAGATCCACCAGAGACATATTCGACAGTATGGTAAGATCTGAAAGAGAGACGTATTCGAAATTATGGTTAGATATACTGGAGAGACATTCGCCAGTATTGTAAGATCCACCAGAGAGACATGTTCGACAGTATGTTAAGATCCACCAGGGACACATATTCGTCATTACGTTAAGATCCACCAGAGACATATTCGACAGTATGGTATGATCCAAGAGAGACATATTCGTTAGTATGTTACGATCACAAAAGAGACATATTCGAAAGTATGTTATGATCCACTAGAGAGATATATTCGACAGTATGGCAAGATCCACCAGAGAGGCATATTCGTCTGTATCTTTAGATCCACGAGATACTCATATTTCGGCGGTATGGTAGGATCCATTAGAAACATATTAGACAGCATTGTAAGATCCACCAGAGACACATACTTGAAAGTATAGTAAGATCCACCAGAGAGACGTATTCGACAAAATGGTAAGATCAACCAGCAAGATGTATTCGGCACTATTGTAAGATCCACCAGAAAGACGTATTCGACAGTATGGTAAGATCCACCATAGAGACATATTCGATATCATGGTAAGAACCACCAGAGAGAAGTGTTCTACAATATGGTAAGATCGGAAGTATTGTAAGATCCATCAGAAAGACGTATTCGATATTTGAGAGTATGGTATAGTCCACCAGAGAAATATCCGACAGTATGTTAAAATCCACCAGAGAGATACATTCGACAGTATGGTATGATCAACCAGATAGAGATATTCGACAGTATGGTAAGATTCTCCAGAGACGTATTGGACAGTATGATATAATCCCCAGACGGAAATATTCGACATTATATGATTCACCAGAGAGAGACATATTCGACAGTATGTTAAGATCCACCAGAGAGACATATTCGACAGTTTGATATGATCCACCAGACACATTCGACAGTATGTTAAGATCAACCAGAGAGACATACTAGACAGTATGGTATGATCCACCAGAGAGACATATTCGACAGTATGGTATGATCCACCAGAGACATAATCGAAAGTGTAGTAAGATCCACCAGAGAGACATATTCGACAGCATGGTGTTATACCCAAGAGACATGTTCGACATTATTTTACGATCCACTTCAGAGACATACTAGACAATATGGTATGATCCATCCGAGAGGCATCTTTAACAGTATGGTAAGATCCACCGAAGATCCTTATTCGACAGATTGATAAGATCCACCAGAGAGATCTATTCGACATTAGGTTATGCTCCACCAGAGAGACATTCCTCAGTATGATAAGATCCACCAGAGATATATTCGTCAGCATAATAAGATCCACCAGAGAGACATATTCGACAGTATGATAAGATCCACCAGAGAGACATAATCGTCTGTATGGTAAGTCCCACTGGAGACATATTTGAAAGTATGGTAAGATGCACCAGAAAGAGATATTCGACAGTATGGTAAGATCCAAATGAGATATATTCGACAATATAGTAAGACACGCCAGAGAGACGTATTAGAGAGTATAGTAAGATCTTTCAGAGATATATTCAACAGTATGGTAAGATGCACCAGAGATACATATTAGACAGTATGGTACGATCCACCAGAGAGACATATCAGACAAAATGGTAAGATCCACCAGAGACATACTCGACACTATGGAATTATCCGTCAGAGACATATTCGACAGTATGTTAAGGTCCACCAGAGAGACATACTCAACAGTATTGTATGATCAACCAGAGAGAAATATTAGATAGTGTGTTAAGATCCACCAGAGAGACTTATTCGACAGTATGATAAGACCCACCAGAGGCACATATTCGGCAGTATAGTAAGATCCAACAGAGCGACATATTCGACAGCATAGTATGATCAAACAGAGAGATATTATACAATATGGTAAGACTCACAAGAAAGACAAAATCGAAAGAATGGTAAGATCCACCAGAGACATATTCGACTGTCTGGTAAGATCCACCAGAATGGCATATTCGGGAGTATTGTAAGATCCACCAGAGATATGTATTCGACAGTATGGAAAGATTCACCAGAGAGATATAATCGACAATATGGGTAGATCCACCACAGTCATAATCGACATTATGGTATGATCCACCAGAGAGATACTGAACAATAGGTTCAGATCCAACAGAGATACAAATTTGACAGCATGGTATTATCCAGCAGAGAGCCATATTCGACTGTATGGGAAGATCCCAAGAGTGACATATTCCACAGTATGGTATGATCCACCCGAGACAGATTTGACACTAGGTTAAGATACACCAAAGGGACATACTAGACAATATGGCAAGATCCACCAGAGAGACATGTTCGACAGAATAGTAAGATTCTCCAGAGAGACATATTCGACAGTATGGTAACATCCACCAGAGAGACATATTCGTCAGTACGTTATGAACAACAAGAGAGACATATTCGATCGTATGGTATGAACAAGAGAAACATATTCGACAGTATGGTAAGATCCACCAGACATATTCGACAGTATGGTATTATTCAGCAGAGAGCCATATTCGACAGTACGGAGATATCCACCAGAGAGACATATTCGACAGTATGGTATGATCCACCAGAGATGTATTCGACACTATATCAAAATCCACCATAGACACATACTAGACAATCTGGTAAGATCCTCCAGAGAGACGTGTTCGACAGAATGGTAAGATTCACCAGAGAGACATATTCGACAGTCTGGTAAGATCTACTGCAGAGATATGTTCGTTGGTATGGTATGATCCACAAAAGAGATACATTCGACAGTATTGTAAGATCCAACAGAGATATATATTCGACAGTATGGTATGATCCACCAGATATACTTCATTCAGTATGCTAACATCCTCCTGAGAGACATATTCGCCATTATATAAAGATCCACCAGAGAGACATATCCGACAGTATGGTAAATTTCACCAGAGAGACATATTCGACAGTAAGGTATGATCCACTGGAGACACGTTCGCCAGTATGGTAAGATTCACCACACACATTCGACAGCATGGTAAGATACACAATAAAGGCATATTCGACAGTATGGTAAGATACACTAGAGAGACATACTTGACTATATAGTAAAATCTACCAAAGAGACATATTTGACAGTATGGTAACATACCCCAGACAGACATATTCGGCAGCATGATCTACCAGATATGATCTACCAGATAGTCATATTTGACTGTATGGTATTATTTACCAGAGAGACATTCGACAGTATTTTAAGATCCACCAGAGACTTATTCGACAGCATGGTAAGATCCACACGAGAGACATATTCGACATTATGGTAAATTCTACCAGAGACACATTTATCAGTAGGGTAAGATCCGACAGAGACGTACTCGACAGCATGGTAAGATACACCAGAGACATAATCGACAGAATGGTATGATACACCAGAGAGACATACTCGACTGTATGGTAAGATCAACCAGAGACATATTTGACAGCATGGGAAGATACACCAGAGAGACATACTCGACAGTATGGTAAGATCTCGGCTGCATGGTAAGATCAACCAGAAACACGTATCCGACAGTATGGTAAGATCCAACAGAGACATATTCGGCAATATGGTAAGATCCATCAGACAGACATATTCGACAGTATGTTAAGATACACCGGAAAGATGTATTCGGCATTATGGTGTGATCCACCAGAGACATATCCGACGATATGGTAAGATCCGCTAGAGGGAAATATTTGACAGTATGGTCATATCCACCAGAGAGATATATTTGACAGTATGGTAAGATTCACGTGAGAGACGTATTCGACAGTATGGTAAGATCCACCACAAAGTCGTATTGGGCAGTATTGTAAAATTTACCAGAGAGACGTATTCGACTGTATAAGATCCACCAGAGAGAGACATTCAACTGTATATATAATATCCACCATTGAGACATATTTGACAGTATGGTATGATGAACAAGATATAAATATTCGACAGTATGGTAAGATCCACCAAGGAGGCATATTCGACGGTATGGTATGATCCAACAAAGATATTCGACAATATGATAAGATCCACCAGAGAGACATATTCGACAGTGACAACTGATCCACTAGAGAGAAATATTCGACATTATTACGGTAAAATCCTCTAAAAAGACAGTCGACATTATGGTATGATCCACCAAAGACATTTCGACAGTATGTTAAGATCCACCACAGAGACATACTATAGAGTTTGGTATGATCCACCAGAGAGAGAGACTTGACAGTATGGTAAGATCCACAAGAGACAAATATTCGACAGTATGGTAAGATCCATGAAAGGCATAATCGACAGTATGGTATGACCCATCAGAGAGATATTCGTTGGTAGGGTAAGATCTAACAAAGACATATTCCACAGCATGGTAAGATCCACCAAAGACATATTTGATAGTATGGTAAGATCCACCAGAGTAACATATTGGACCGTATGGTAAGATCAACCAGAGAGACATATTCGACATGATGCAGTATGATCCACCAGAGACATCATCGACAGTATGATAAGATCCATTAGAGACATATTCGACTATATGGTAAGATCTGCAAGAGAGACGTATTCGACATTAAGGTAATATCCACAGGAAAGACATATTCTACAGTATTATAAGATCCACGACAAAGACGTATTCGACAGTAGGGTAAGATCCATCGGAGAGACATATTCGTCAGAACAGTAAGATCCACCACAGACAACGACAGTATGCTACGATCCACGAGGGAGACATATTCGACAGTATGGTATGTTCCAGCAGACAGATATATTCGATAGTATAGTATGATCTTCCAGACAGAGGTATTCGACGTTTTGGAATGATCCATCACAGACATATTCGACAGTATGTAAGGTCCACCAGAAAGACACTCGAATGTATGGTATGATCCACCTCAGAGACATATTCTACAGTTTGGTAAGATCCACCAGAGATACGTATTCGACAGTATGGGAAGACCCACCACAATGATATATTCGTCAGTATTACAAGGTCCACCAGAGTGACATATTCAGCAGTATGGTAATCTACACTAGAGACACGTTTTCGGTAGCATGGTAAGATCCACCAGAGAGATATATTTGACAGTATGGTAAGATCCACCAGACATATTTGACAGTATGGTATGATTCACCGGAGAGATATATTCGACTGTATGGTAAGATTCACAAGAGAGACATATTCGACACTATGGTATGATCCACCAGAGAGATATTCGAAAATATATTAACATCCATCAGAGAGACTTATTCGACAGTATAGTATGATCCACGCAGGAGACATATCTGACAGTATGGTAAGATTCACCAGAATAACATATTCGGCAGTATTGTAAAATCCACCGGAGAGACGTATTCGACAGTGTGATAAGATCCACCAGAGACACATTTGACTGTATATTAATATCCACCATTGAGACATACTTGACAGTATGGTATGATTCACCAAAGATGAATATTTGACAGTATGGTAAGATCCACCAAAGAGACATAATCGACAGTATGGTATGATCTGACAAAGATATTCGATAATATGATAAGATCCACCAAAGAGACATATTCGACAGTATGAGATGATCCACCAGAGAGACATATTCGACAGTATGGTAAGAATCCTCAAAAAAAATATTCGACATTGTGGTATGATCCACCAGACATATTCGAGAGTGTGTTAAGATCCACCAGAGAGAAATACTGCAGAGTATGGTATGATCCACCATATAGATATACTCGACAGTGTCTTAAGATCCACTAAAGAGACATTCGACAGTATGATAAGATCCATCAGAGAGGCACATTCAACATTATGCTATGATCCAGAAGAGAGACATTCGTTAGTAGGGTGAGATCTAATAGAGACATATTCCACACCATGGTAAAATTCACCAGAGAGACATATTCGGCAGTATGGTAAGATCAATCAAAGAGACATATTCGGCAGTATGGTATGATCCACCAGAATCATCATCGACAGTATGGTAAGATCTACCAGAAACATCATTGACATTATGGTAAGATCCACCAGAGACATAATCGACATCATTGTAAGATCCACTAGAATGACAAATTCGGCAGTTTTGTAAGATCCAGCAGAGAGACGTATTCGACAGTGTGGTAAGATGAACCTCAGAGACATATTCGACAGTATGTTATCATCCAAGAGAGAGACATAATCGACTGTAGGGTATGATCCACCAGATATATTCGACAGTATGGTACAATCCACCAGAGATATTTGACATTATGGAATGATCCATCAAAGACATATTTGACAGTATCTTTAGGTCCACCGGAGAGACATACTTGACAGTATGGTATTATCCACCAGAGACACGTATTCGACAGTATGGTAAGATCCACCGGAGAGACATATTCGAAAGTATGGCAGGATCCACCAGAGATTCTTGTTCGACATTATGGTATTATCCATCAGACACATATTCGATAGTATGTTAAGGTCCACCAGAGACATACTTGACAATATGGTATGATCCACCAGTGAGACATATTCCACAATATGGTAAGATCCACCAGAAAGACATATTCGAGAAAATGGTAAGATTCACCAGAGAGACATATTCGACTGTATGGTAAAATCCACCAGAGAGTCATATTCGACAATATGGCAGGAATCACCAGAGACATATTCGACAGTTTGGTAAGATCTACCAGAGACATATTCGACATCATGGCAAGATCCACCAGAGAGACATATTCGATAGTATGTTAAGATCCGCCGGTGCCATATTCGACAGTATGGTATTATCCAACATAGACATATTCGACTGTATGGTAAGATCCACCAGTCATATTCGACAGTATGTCATGAATCACCGGAGACATATTCGACAGTATGGTAAGATCTACCAGAGATATATTCGACATTAGGCAAGATCCACCAGGTAGACATATTCGACAGTATGGTGAGATCCACCAGAGTGCCATATTCGACGGTGTGGCATGATCTACCAGAGACATATTCGGCAATATGGTAAGATCCACCAGTGACGCCTGTTCGAAAGAAAGGTAAGATTCACTAGAGAGACATATTTGACAATATGGTAAGATCTACCAGAAAGACATACTCTACAGTAGGGTAAGATCCACCCGAGAGATACTTTCTGCAGTATGGTAACATCCACCAGAGTGACATTCTACAGTATGGTATGATCCACCAGAGAAAAAATCGACAGTAGGCATGATCCACCAGAACCATATTTGACAGAATGGTTAGATCCACCAGTGAGACATACTCGAGAGTATGGTAAGATTCACCAAAAAATAATATTCGAGAGCATGGTAAGATTCTCTAGAGAGACTTTCAACAGTATGGTAATATCCGACATACTAGAAAGTATGGTAGGATCCACCACAGAGACATACTCGACGTTTTGGTAAAATCCTAGAGAGACGTAATCGACAGTATGGGAAGATCCACCTGAGCGATATATTTGTCTGTATCGTAAGGTCCACCACAGAGACATATTCAACAGTATTGTAAGACCCGCCAGACAGACATATTTGGTAGTATGGTTTAATCCAACAGAGAGACATATTCGGCAGTCTGGTGTGATCAACCAGACACTTATTCGACAGTATAATAAGATCCAACAGAGCGACTTATGCGACAATATGGGAAGATCCACTTAAGATATATATTCAGCAGTATGGTAACATCCACCATAGAGAAACATTCGACAGTATGGTAATATCCACCGGAGAGACATATTTGACAGTAAGGTAAGATCCACCAAAGAGACATATTCGACAGTATGGGAAGATTCATCAGAGAAACATATACCGACAGTATAGTAAGAGCCATCAGAGAGACATACTAGACAGTATGGTAAGATCCACCAGAGTCATATTAAACACTATGGGAAGATCCACCAGAAAGATGTATTCGGCAGTATGGAAAGGTCCACCAGAGAGACACATACGATAGTATGGACCAGAGAGACATATTCGGCAGTATGGTATTATCCACCAGACACATATTCGAGGCTATGGTAAGAACAGTCAGAGAGACATATTCGATAGTATGGTAAGATCCACAAGAGAGGCTTTCTCGTCTGTATCTTAAGATCCACCAGAGAAACATATTTCGGCAGTATGTTATAATCCATCAGAGACATTTTCGACAGTAAGGGATGATCCCCAGAGACTTATATTCGACAGTATGGTAAGGTCCACCAGAGAGACGTATTTGACAATATGGTAAGATCCACAGGAAAGACGTATTCGGCAGCATTCTCAGGTCCACCGGAAAGACGTATTCGACAGCATTCTCAGATCAACCAGAGAGACGTATTCGACAAAATAGTAAGATCCACAAGAAATACATATTCGGCAGTATGGCAAGATCCACCAAAGAGACATATTCGACATAATGGTATGATCCACCAGAGAGACATATTGGACAGTATGGTAAGATCCACCAGATAGACATACAGAGCAGTATGTTTTAATCTACCAGAGAGACGTATTCGACAGTATGATATGATCCACCAAAAAGACATATTCGACAGTATGGTAAGATCTACCAGAGAGACATATTCGACAGTATGGTAAGATCCACCACATAGAAATATTTTACAGTATGGTAAGATCCACAAGAGAGACACATTCGACAGTATAGTAAGATCCATCAGAGAGACATATTCGACTGTATGGTATGACCCACCAGACAGACATTCGTCAGTATGGTAAGATCTACCAGAGACATATTCGACAACATTATATGATACACCAGAGAAACATATTCGACAGTATGGTAGGATCCACCATAGAGATATATTCGACATTATGGTAAGTTCCACCAGAGAGACGTATTCGACAAAATAGTAAGATCCACCAGAAATACATATTCGGCAGTATTGTGAGAAATCCCAGTGAGATGTATTCGAAAGTATGGTAAGATCCACCAAGGAGACATATTTGACAGTATGGTAAAATCCACCAGTAAGACTCATTCGGCATTATTGTAAGATCCAACAGAGTGTCGTATTCGCTTGTATTGGTAAGATGCACTAGAGAGAGATATTTGACAGTATAGTAAGACCCACAAGAGAGACATATTTGACAGTATGGTATGATTCACCAGAGAGATATTTTCGACTGCATAGTAAGATTCACCAGAGAGACATATTCGACAGTCAGTATTGTATAAGCGACAAGAGATATAATCGACAGTATGTTAATATCCATCTGAGACTTATTCGACAGTATGGTATGATCCACGATAGAGACATATTTGACAGTATGGTAAGATCCACCAGACTGACATATTCGACAGTATGGTATGATCCACCAAAGGAACATATTTGACATGATGGTAAGATCCACCAAAGACATATTCGACAGTATGTCAAAATCCATCAGAGTGACCTACTAGACAGTATGTTAAGATAAACCAGAGATACATATTCGACAGTATGGTATGATCCACAAGAGAGAAATATTCGACAGTATGATAGGATCTACAAGAGAGACATATTCGACAATATGGTATAATCCACCAGAAACTTTTTCGATAGTCTATATGGATCTAACAGAGGCAAATATTTAACAGTACGATAAGATCCACAAGAGAGACATATTCCATTGTATAGTATGATCCACCAAATCTTATTCGATAGTCTGTTAAGATCCACCAGAGAGATAAACACGACAGCATTTCACTATCCACCAGAGAAACATATTCGACAGTATGTTAGGATCCAACAAGAACATAAACTCGACAGTACATTATGATTCAGCAAAAATATATTCGAAAGTATGTTAAGATCCACCAGAGACCTACTAGACATTATATTAAGATAAA